>OMNV01001161.1:9332-34157 GCA_900303265.1 Brotula barbata | reverse complement strand
TGTAAAGCGATTTCTGCCTGCTACTGTTTGAAGCCAAAATTTTCAAGCCAAATAAGGCAAGGAAATTTAGCCACTTTGATTTATAACCAAATGCTCTATGTGTGCATTAAATCCCCTGAGATCACCAAAATGGTCAGGACTGCTATGATGCAATTAAGCTCAAAAAGAGAGAGAGAGAGACCCTTTTCTGCACTGCCAGTCATTTTCTTGTCTATCTTTCTATAGAATCATTCAATATTTAGAATATTTACATTTAGCTTCACAGTGACACATTCAAAACAGTTACGTTGAATATGGGCTCTTTTATTTTCATTGCAGATTCATATTATGGATGACTATACATGCATATGTATCTAAAAGCATTCATGAGATTATAAATATGTATGAGGGGCTAACCTTTACAACTTAAAGTATTCCCAGGCTTTTGTTGAACACAAAATGAAGTGAATTTTAGTTGTCATGGACACTGTGGGCAGATGACTGACTTTTACTGTTGAACAGAGCAAAAATGGGGTTTTATATGTATTAAAACTAAACATAATTGCTGCAGTTTATGATTGCACTCAATGTTTTTTGCATGACAAATATTGAATGCACCTATCAACTCTACAAATACCAACAGCTGCACTATAGACTGTCAATGTTCCTGCAGATGTGCGAAACTGTTGGTTGGTGTCAGGTGGTGTCAATTGGTAAAAATAATGTTTACTTACTTCAATGATTTTTTTTCTCAGCACTTTTGTCATAACCTATCCATCCCACGATATACATTGTGTCCCTGTGACACCATTAACTTTGATAAAACATGTGAGTGAGATGTGAGTCATCCTGAACTATATTCTGACACGTAGATGTTTTTTATTTTTCAATGTAATTTAGCAAATGAACAAAAAAAAACAGCACATAAATACAGCGACTGTATGTTTAAACTCCTAACAGACAGTGTAGTGACAAAACACAGCGAACCATCTGTGTGGGTGCAAAGATTGTGTGCATGTGTGCGTGTGATTGTGTTAATGTGCACATTCAGGCTTATCGGCGATGTGTGGGCACACTGGTTGTTAGTTTCGATGTCTGAGAGAGACGCCTGTGTACGCCAGAATTAGAATCTAGTGTTGACATTCATCTGAAAATTTTTCAGTAGGATCAAATATAATCATAAATATAGCACTTATGCACTTAAATAGGTGCTCCTGTTTGTCTTTTCCTCTTTGAAATATATACTGATATATCACAGTTTGCTTATTGATAAAGAGACATGGAGGATAAGGCTACAAACACTTCCTCTAGCTGCTGTTCTGGATTTTGCATAGTAAAAGCCTGAAGACGGGAGGGATCCTGTTTGGAGTAGAAACAGAATGGCTTCACATTCATTTTTAAAATGAATGATAATACTTCTAGAAGTTACACAGTCTTTCAATTTCACAGTCTTTGACCTCATCTGTTGAAATCTAAACCGTGTGCCAATTTAAACTGTGTGGTGGTTTGAGAACAGATAAAATGAACAATTTCAAACCCAACATGTAACAGGCCCACGTGTGTTGTTCAGAATCATACAAAAATGTATTTGACCTAACTGTGCCTAGGGGCCTCTGGTGTGACACATGTTGATACAAACAACAGTGTATAATGCCTCAATTATTCACCATAACCCCCAGCTGTTTCAGTCATACAGAGAATGTGAATGATGTCTCCACCCTGTAGAGAATCACATGCTCAAAGCTTGTGAGGTCTACTTTCCTGAGCTGAGAGGTGACTCACAAATGGGCAGGTAGGTTTATTATACTGTATCTACAAGCCCCTCCCTGAAAGCTTGAATGAAACCAGGGCACTTAATGAACTTCCCCTTCTTCTTTTGCACTCGTCCCCAAAGCAAAATTAACCAGCAAGCGAAGGCGGGAGCTGAATAACCATGCAAGAGATGAGCATGCAGTAAAAACACAGTGAACTTATTTTTCTTTCCTGTGTTAGTTTTTTATTAATATTCATTATGATCACACCTCTTGTCCACTGTGCACAATACTGGGTTCTATGAGGTAGTGAGGTAAAAATAAAAGACAATTATGCTGGTATAATGGCCTATACCCAAAGGAAACAGTCTGATTAGACCAGCTACGGAGATATTCTAATTAGGCTTTGGCTACATTTACCACTATTTTGCAATGTAATATTAATAACAATGTAATATTTTTCAGACCAGTTGACCTGGTATGCCAAGAAAACTAATGTAATGATGACAAAGGCCTCTTTGCATCCAGACATTCCAGTCCAGATAATATATCTCAGATAGTGATATTCTGTTACCCCAAATCTACTCTGGCAAAGCGTTTTGTGCAATAGCATTGCTCAAATTACCATCCACATCCATCTTCACTCCTCTTTATATATGCAAGGTGCAGAGTGGAGGATCACTGCACCACATCCCCTTAGCTGCAGCATAATCAATACACCAGACATACACGTATGACAGAGGAAATGATCTGCCCGGTGTTTGATTTGTGGAAACAGATGCTGGGGTGTTTTGCACAGAGGTGTTCTTCAAACACTGCTGCATTTGTTCTAATCTTGCCAGGAGAGAACAACATTGAAGAGGGCATTGGTCACGAGCCCACCTATTTAACCTGAAGAACGTGTTGGGTAAGCAGCTTTAACTGCCTATAATCCATTAGGATCAAGACGGTGGCAGGCCTGCTAACTTTACTTTCACTAAATACTATAGTTTAATTGCTTGATGGGAATGCTTGTTCAACAGAACACTTCTCTATAACACTGTTCTATAAATATGAATGTTCTATATAAATAAAATGGTGTTACTTCAAAATAGTCTTTGCTGCTTGACAAAAAAGGTGAGACAAGAGTGGCAATGGCACTGTCAGTTTAGATTGCACCAAAACACTTGGGATCTGCTATTTGTCAAGGAGTTGTTGCAGTGATTTGCAATCCTGCCACATACACTTACAAACTTCCTCAACCTGCTAAGTAAGTTTCATCCATTATTGGCATCTTTTTCACGTACATACTATTCATCACCAGGCTGGTAGACAAAGTGGAGGCACATTTAGGGCATTTTCCTGTTATTATGCATGATTGTGACCGTAGATGTCTTTCTTCATGCATGTTTTGGATATGTTGTGCATGTGGTGTCATTTGCTGCTTAGAATAATAGTTTTGAAACCAAGTGAAATAGCAAACATATGGAGAGAGACTAAACAGACCATAAGCATAACAATTGATGCATTGCTTAGGTGTGTATGCCGGAGTTTGATCAGTGTTAAGAGCAGCTGCGGTAGTGGGTGCTTCTTGGGGAACAAACTTCCTGTTGAAGTCCCCTGCAGATGTCACTAGTCTATTTCAACTCAACAGCTGTGATGGGAGGAACTAAAGTGAAAGCCTCATTGACTCATTCTGTAACATGCAAGTTAGGGTGCTACATGAGCACAAAACTCAAGATTTAGTCACAATAGAGCTTGTGTATTAAGGCCCAAGTTGGTCCCAACTGGATTTGAATCCAGGACCTTCTAGCTGTGAGGTTACAATCAAAAGACTGACTTCAGGCAAAGAACATGCATAAAACTTCTTACTTTGTCAGAATGTTCATTATTTTAGCTGTAATGTCAGGTTAAGAGGGTTAATTAGCTCCAAAATCCGTTGTTTCTTTTTGTGGTCACATTTTTGGGTCACCTCATTAAATTGTTTTTGTTTTTTTTGTGATTCAATATATACTGTATTTACAGGATTTTTTAAATGATGCTTGAAATGTGACACAACAGACTTCAACTTGTACCAGCATCACAACAAAGGTAAGAGTTGAGCACTGCACTTCAAATTAGACTTTTAGTTAGCTATGCCGTCTGTAGCACAGCAATGCTCTTTCTTTATCTCTTCCGTGTGTGTGTGTGTGTGTGAGGGTGCGTGCACACACTATTTTTTTTTTGATTTGCCCAAATGATTCAAGGCAAGGACATCTGTTCCCTCATCAGAGAGGTGCTCCATTTTTGAACAAATGGACTGCCAGTCATAATTTCTCTACTGGTCACTCACCCTGAAATAGTCTCTCTTTCCTTAAGTGATGTGGCAGATAACTCTCAAAAGTAGATCTGCGATCATTTACAGTTTATTTTTTACAAGATGGTTATATGAAAATACAGCTAATTGGGCTGGATCAAACAAAATTTCCATCAGTTTCTAAAAAAAAGAAACTTTGTGACCTCTGCTGTTGAATACAACCACACTTCTTCACTCCCAGTAGATAGATATGAGCCATATTTAGGTCAGGTCACTTTGTGAAATGAAATTCCCAATGTCTGCGTCATTGAGCCAAACAAAACTGGCCTCACTTCGGTTGGTACGGCCAGTCCTTTCGAAACAAAACATCATTTATGGAAATGTTATATTTTTGGGTCTGCAAGTTTTTTGATAGATTTTGCACAATGGTACAAGTTTCCAAATGAATCCCTCATTCCATCAAACAGGACATTGAGTGTCTAAACAGAATTAAATTCAGAGATGCAATATCCTTTGATCGTGTTAGTGTTAGTACTGAATAAATATGATTACAAAATCTGAAAACAATTCATTCTATTCTAAAAGACAGACTGGAATCCTTGACATGTTTATGTGTTGAAAAGGGTTAGGGGAAGTTCACCGCATGTGATTAAGTGGCGGTTGCTAGGTGACAATGCTGGAAAACAACCTTTCATTGGCAGCTCAGCTAGTGCGCCCAATCATATACATTTACTCATACTGTACTTAAATACAAGATGATGTATTTGGACTTTATTTGAAATTTTTAAATTTGTGTCACTTCATACTTTAAAGCTGCTACAAAATATTGAATTTCTGACACCATAACATTCTTTCCGCTGGCAGTACTACAACCCTGGCAGATTTTACAACAAGTATTTAAAAATCTTATTGTACTGTATTTTCTGGAAGGAGGATGAAATCTGCTTTATCACAGCCACATACATAAACGATAAAAATAAAAAATAAAAAAAAATAAAAATATCTATGTGAGGTATCTATGTCAGCCCAGAATTTACTGGTACAAACATTCAACACATTCCTCTTTAAGGAGAATATAGATACGTGGAGTATAGAAAGATTTGCCTCTATTTAAACCAACTGAACAAACAACCAATTTTGGTGTGTGTGTGTCTGTGGTTTGGAAACTTGACAGAATGCGCTTCCATCTCCCCACCAGTTTTGGTCTCTCTCAGCCTCACTTAGCTCAAGCACTGGTCTCATTTCTGGATGAAACAGTCTCAATTCTAATTAACCCAGATGTGGATATTAATATGATGAAAGCAGGTCTAGACTGGAAATGGGGCAGTTTGAGAGGAGAAGGTCCTGATTTGAGAATGGTCACACCAAAGTGGGACACCTTCGCCCCTCCTATGACAGGGGAATAAAACACGTTTCTATATTAAAAATACCCTCTGGCCCTTTTTAATTGGTCCCACCACTCTTGAGGTTTGAATGTGATGTCAGGCTGAGAATACTTCCAAGAGGAGACTGTATTGCAAGAAGATAAAAAGTGATGACAGTTGTTATTGCCACTGTAAATTGTCAGGTTTTATTTTTGTTTAACATCTTTCATTCTTTGTAGGTCAGAACACATATGTAGTTTCTACGGTTATCAAAAGAACAAATTTAGCTTAAATCATTCAGTCTCTCTAAGTTTAGTATAGTCCTCAGATTCCTGTGTGGTGTGAGAAATTAGATATGGGCTAGGACAAGGTAACCCTTGCACGCCTGTAAGTCAGGAGGGACGTGTCCTACATAGAACAAAAGATGCAAGGGAGTCAACAGGTTAACTCTTTCACTATATGAAGCTGTTTTTCTCACTTCATGGTTTAATTCCACTGTGCCAGCTACAAAGACAGTGGGTGATAACACTGTGACAGCAGCGGATCACCAGGAGTCCACTGGACATAGTTAATAAAACAGGAAACACACATGAATCATCCAGCAAATTGTATTTGTGGTTCCACAAATAGACTGCAGTCTTTATACTTGTTTATGAACCTGGAATCATTAGCAGGTAAAATGGAGAAATTTAACCACATTATGTCAATGAAAAAACACAACAATCATTTATCATTTGAAACTTCTTGGGGGAAAAAGCCTTCACAGATGAATGAACAAGATTAGATCAGTTGAGAACAGATAAGTCCAGTGGTAGGAACTTTGCACAGTTTTTGGCCTGACAATAGCATGCTTTCCTCTGGAGAGCATCTAGGCTGCTTGTTTGTACGGTGGCAGCATCGCTGTGTGCAGACAGTTCTGTGGGAGGTTGGTTACTGTATCCTCCTGAATAGTCAAAAGTCAACTCTTCTTGGGCAGAGATGTCCTGGCCAGCAAAGAGTGCCAGTCTAGGAACCACAGAGTGTACACGGACTGGCACCATGAACAGGTTGGGTGAGCAGCAGTGGTTGAGAAAGCGGCCAACATTGCCCACAAAGGCCGGGTCTACAAATGTGTCAGTAACGTGGTCCTTACCTGCATGTTCCCTTATGGCAATGATGTAATTATTTTCTTCGGGTCCCTGGGCAAGATGTCTGCGTCTGGCCTCCTCAAAACCGATCACCTCCCCTGCATACTCGCACACAAACGTCCCACGTGGAATCGGCTCTAGTGTCCGTACACCCCAGCCTCTGTTCTCTGTGCTGTAAATTTCCAATCTGTGTCTCAGTCCTCTCTGGACCACACGGTTAGAGCAGGCGTCACTGCAGTTGCAGAGGGCATTACACTCAAATACAGGGGTACAGTAACCAGTATCTGTTCTGCTAAGATCCAGCAGTATCCCGACAGAGTTGTATGTCTGACCATATTTCTGTAAGCAGGAGCAGCTCTCAGGAGAGCAGGAGTGGGAACAGCAGGTGCATCCAGGAAGCATAACTTCACTGGGGTCGAAAGTGCATCCTGGTCCCTCAACATTTTCTGGTGAATACTGAAAATGCCAAAAGGAATAGCAATGAAAGCACTGTATAGAAATCACAAGTCTAACTCCTGCATGAAATAAAAAATAATACAAGGCTAACACATGTTTAGAAAAAGGTTTGGCATAACACCTGTGAAATGGGCCATAATGCACAAGGCCAAAGTCTGAATATGGACTGCATATTTGAAACACATCAACAGGAATACAATGACACACATATACACAGAACAGAAAACTACACTATATCATGCCCTTCCTAGAACATGCTGCATTATGCTATCAAGAAAGTCTTCTAGAGCAAGCAATGTAAAGTAGGACAACTGCTTTGGATGAGAGGGAGAGAGTGGAGGAGTTTATTTTTTGATTCCCTGTACTGCAGTCAGCTGACTCAGAGGTAGCCAGAAACGGTTTGCTGCCATCTGTTGGTAAAATGTAATACTACTAACCATATTTCAGTACTATACGAGGGTTCTCTGTTATCCAGGTCACTGATACGAGGGTTCTCTGTCATCCAGGTCATTGATACGAGGGTTCTCTGTCATCCAGGTCATTGATTATCTCATAGTGGTAATCCAAGGCCACCACAAGCCTTGTTGCCTACATAATATTCACTTGATCAAGATGATCACCAACAAAGAGAATCAACTCCAGGGATGGCCTTGGTATTCCCTTATTTTTGTGCTATTATTTTTAGTGGAGAAACAAATGTAAAGGGAAAGAAAGCCGTGTACATGTTTTAATCCAAAATCCTTTCAAATATTCTCAAAAATAATTCATATTATAACTATGTGCAAACAGAGAACACCTGGCACTACACCGAATGAAAAGGACTCTTTCTTCTCTTCTTAGCTGCCAGCATGTAATTCTACCGTTAGACAGCCATTGAAATATCATATTGATGGGTCAAGTGACATTAGCACTATTAATCACAATACTATTATCAACAGTGGTCACAAGAAGACTGGGCTTTACTTTGCTGAGTGAGTACTTTTCTCCATTTAATCAGAATCAATGAGGAGATACCTGTGATACTAATTAAAAGAAAGTACTTTGCGTTAAGTAACTTCTGATGTGTTTCGATATTCATGCCATTCATGGATGTTTTTGTTACTGCATAAACTTTTCATGACTTACTGTGGTGCATTTATTGACTCTTTCAGTTGTTTCATAGGTTCAACTAGCGCTATCTTAATACAAACAACACTCGTACTATATTATACATACTCCATAATGTTAAACATTCAAAAACTGTGATTATTATCATGCTCGTCAAACAAGTGTTACCTGAAATCTAGGAAAAGTCGGCAATGCTGGATTCTCCTCCATTAAGACAGGTACGTTCTCCAGGTTATAACTCAAATCTAACATAATGATTAAGGATAAACAGATTTCTTTAATATCTGCAACTGTTCAATGAATCGGGCAGACGGGACAAGGCATAGATTGTTTACAAACTGACACTTCGTCCTTCTTTTCTTCTTCTTCGTCTGCTGCGGCTTCTTCTTCTCCTTCGTCTTCTTCGTTTTCATGTTTCCTACACACTACACTAGCTCGTTGTTGCCTCCCTCCGGTCTATAATGAAACTGTAACAATGTTCCTCAAAGTCTTTCAAAGAGGCTGATTGTCCCAAAACACACATCTCTGCTCATCAGCGAGCCCAAAACTACACTCGGAACCTTTAGTCATTTCATCAGATCTTAGCTCCCTCTAGCTGTGTGTTTGGATCCGTGTCTATGTAGATTTAATAATTGGCATAGTAGTGGAGAGAAGAGTACATTTAAACCGTTAGGGGTTTCCAACTAATTGTCTGCGGCCCCTCAGTGGTCAGTGCATGTGTTATTATGATAATCATTATTACAATTTCTTGTTCAACAATAATCTAAATGCAATTTTGAGATAATGAGAGTAGGTTCCCCACACTGGCATACCTGAAGAACAAGTACAGAGCAAGCTTGGAGGCAAAGATTACATGAGACTGTTCTAGTCCACTGTACTGCCAAGAATAGGCAGATAGTGTGCAACTCACCACGGCCAGAAATCTTAAAGGTAAGAAAAAAAAGCAGCAGGCCTGGTTCCTCCACTAGTAGTTATACAATAAGGCTACAAACCTTTGTGTGCTCCTTCATGGTACCTTTTTCTGCACAACAGTAGATTTCAGTCGTTTTCTTCTTGTTACAACTTCTCCTGCCTTGGAGAAAATACTTTCCCGCAGGACAGAGAATGCTGGCATCCACATATTGTCCTAATTTTGCATTTTATAACCTTTAATATGGATATTTGCATTTGACAGGCTGCGTGAGATAAAATAGTGTGCTGTGTTACAAAGCATAGTATCTTCTGAAAGAATAACATGATCACATCATGTAGTTCAATGTGTATTAAGGTCCCTAAGGTCCAGGAAAGAAAAATTAGACACGTTTGTCTAAAATATTCTTGAGCATGCATCTTCAAAGCGTACAAACGTTATTGCGTCATGACGTTTCATATGACACGAGTCACGTGACGATGTGTGCGTGAACCGAGCTCGGGCGCAAACTTTCGTAGCGTCGTGCGGCGCTCTGGTGAGACAAGCCTCGACAATCGGATGATCCTGAGTGGGCGGGGCCAAGTAGGAGGAAACGGCTGACCTGCTCCGAGTGAACCGGCGACGACACATCACAACCGGCAGTTTGACTTAAACATCAGCGTGACTGCTACAGCAAACGAAGCGAAGCGACGCAGTTTAAGTAAAAGCCAACCGTTCTCAGAAAACACGATAACCAAGTCGACACGTGTATGCTCCAGTTTGAAGAAATATCTGTGAAGGGCTCGGAGACCAACACCAAAGGTAAACGACAACTGCGGGATGGAGACGCAACTACATGTCCCCGTCGGGTCGCCGGTAATAAAGAAAATTCCGATTTTCGTGGAGGAACACAACGTGACGGAAGGGGCGATGAAGCTCATTAAACAACTGAGACCGGCGTGGGACTCGAACCTGGTCAAGACAAAGGTACCGTTGACTCGTTTGTTAGCTATACAGGGTGTGCTAGGCGAAAAATTGACAGCCATACACACACATCACCGAGAAAGCGCCGTCCGCCAAAAAGAGGGCCCTCTGTAAAATTGCTCACTCACTCACTCACTCACTCATTCATCCTACAGTGTTTGCTATCTTTGCACGCACAGATGCGTATGATAAGATTGTGATACGAATGCACAGCAAAATAAAGACATTTGCTCCATATGTACGTAGTCATACGAACAGTATCTTGAATGTACGCATGTATTCCAGTTGTTGACAAGTTACATGCTAGAACACACAACTTGCTAGCTACAGGAAATATAGAACAAAAGCCAAGCCGTTATCTCGGTGTCAGAGGCCAGCTGGTAGTGACACGATGCTCAGTTTGATAGTAGACTATGGTTATCATTTCCTGTCAGCTCTCACCTTATGGAGACTTCCTCAGCTCTTACCTGACCACACATATTCAACCATGTCCTCTCACCTGCCAGCATTTATTGAAATATTAGCCAGGATTATTATAGGATTATTATTATTTGACGGAGTTCCAGGTTCACACCCCACTTGTGATATAGTGTGGTTGGATTAAAACACAATGAACAGCAAAATATTGTTCACTGGCATGTGTGATGAATCCCTGATTAAAAACATAAGGCCTACACAGCGTTGCCGTTTGGTTTTAAAGGGTAGTTTTGACCTACTGTTTGTATTCTTGCACTAGTAGCCTGAATTGTGAGCGGGTAACATGACAACAAACCCATATAGATACAGCAGTGTTTGTGCTAGTCTCTTATGTTGATCAGGATGTAACCAGGAGCTATATCCCATGCACAACAAACCCTCTGTTGTTCTATTACGCTTCCGCCACACCTCCACCCAGATTATAGGGTGTATATGATTGTTGGTTTTTAGACTCTTCCCTATAAAACTGTGTGTAAGTCCTGTGTCACATGTCATTGTTGACATTTATGACATAAGTGTTTTGAAAGTTACACCAGCAAAGTGTACTCGATTTGATTAAACAAACATAAAGAGGCAATGACAAAAAACGCAAGGAAAGGTTGATGCACAAGTCTTGTCTCTGCATTTTAATCAAAGAAATCATATTGTTCAGAAGCAAGTATCAACGCACACCTTTTCCATATGTTCAGATGTTTTTTTAATGGATGTTAACACTCAATCTGTTCCCACACTGCTACACCACAACAGTAGCAAAGATTAAGAATGCTAATGTTGTCATGTTGATGAGTGACATCATCTTCCTGCGACTGTTGCATTTTGCATGGAATTATGGGTGCAGTTGTCAACAAGCCAGTTGTTATTACCTCCCCCTACAACCATTAGATGTCAGTTGTGAGTGTCTCAGAAGTGGTATTGTCTGACTTCTAAACCTAGAATCTGGTTCACTGACAGATATGGATCCATGCATCATTGTCCCATGCAAGCAGCATGTGAATGTTAAGAAAGAATGCTGTTTACCTATGCTTGATTCTGAGCTTATTGTTTTCTTTTTGATGTGTTGACCGCTGGACTTAGTGACATACGCTGGGTAGACAGGATCCACCATTGTGGTAGAAAAGGCATTATTGCTTGTGTATGAAGGGTCATAACAGGGATGCTTGTTTGTGGTCAGTCACTTGTGGAATGCAAGTTATGTATGAGTGGGTGGACATCTGGGCATTGGCGAGTTTGGCAATGTTTTACTGCAGGGAAGACAAAAGTAAGTTAATATATTTTGAGATTATGTCCTTTACTCACTTCTTGTTAAGGTTCCATAGTGGAATTTGGTGCTAGATGTTGCCTGATGGCCTTATTAGTAGTTGCACTCGCAGTGCATTGTCATCATTGCTATAGTGTTATGGTTTTACTTAACAGTACTAATATACAGTATATGTTTTTTGAATCAATAGTTCAAATATTTTTCACGTTTCTAGACATTGGTGGCTGTCAGGTTGCTATGCGTTGAGGAAAGCAGTTGTGATGCACGTCAGACAGAAGCAATATTTTTGCAGTTAACTTTCCAAGTGCTGTACCAACTCAATGCGAGATTCTTGAAACAGCCAGAAAACAATAAATGAGTGCAAACTGTGATAGGCCTGTTGGTGTGTTTGTTCAATGTTAGGTCTTTTGGGTCATTAGGATGTTTTAAACAGATAGAGGGTATATCCTATATCATCACTGCTACATATCCCAAACAGTTAATGATTTGCATGACTTTTTTCTTCACTTTTTAGCTCTTCACTGAAGGGACTACCAACAAGCTGGTGGGCTGCTATGTGGATGACAGTCCAGAAGATGTAGTCCTGGTCCGAGTATACGGCAACAAAACAGAGCTGATTGTGGATAGAGACAATGAGGTCAAGAGTTTTCAGGTAACCTAAAACAAAGGAAATCCAATTGGACCAGGCTGTGAATTGTCCTCAAATGTAAATGAGTAGCATAGCCTTTATCCATTTAATTTTTGTGATGTCTGCATTTTTCTGTCTGACCTTTAGGTGCTGCATGCCAATGGTTGCGCTCCACGCCTCTACTGCACCTTTCAGAATGGCATCTGCTATGAGTTCATGCAGGGGGATGCTCTTGGAACAGAGGATGTCAGGGATCCTGTACTATTTAGGTCAGGAAACGATAGAGTCATGGTACCCATCAGGATTTGTATAGTCTTGGATTATTTTAGAGTAGAGATCTACGTCTCTAAGCAAACATGTCACTGTCATACAAATATGTGCAGACAGGTGACTAAGGATCCGTCTTGTAAACACAAGTCACGGTTACATAAGATAATTTAGCTTTGGTTCACTTATGTCATTCGAAGAGGATAATTCCTCCACTCTCTCTTTCTAACTATACTAAGTATTGTGAAGTGCCAATATCAATCATAAAATTTGATCAGGTTGCTTAAACTGGTGTTTGCATTATGTGATGTCTACATCAACAAGTGTCTGTTATCTGATTGTCAGTTGTCATCATCGGGGCTCTCCCACGAAGAAAAGAAATGCTTACACTTATCTAACTTTGGACGTTTGGTAGCTGTGCAAAGATTGTCCGTCAAAAATTGTGGAGTGCTTTGTACCTGCAAGCTAATATAGCTAATAATGCCTTGGTGATAAACATATTTTATTTTTCATTATCTTTGTGTCATGTTTCATTGAACTGTGTGTTTGTGTATACCGCCTCTCAGACTCATAGCCAGAGAGATGGCCCGCATCCATGCCATCCATGCACACAATGGTTGTATCCCTAAACCGGACCTTTGGATCAAGATGCGTAAATACTTCTCACTGGTGGCCACAGAGTTTACAGATCAAGCCTCCAACATCAGGTAAGAGTATAATTATCTGTTGGCTTTGAGATTTTCATCCTTATTGTACATTTGTACACGATAATGGGAACAAGTCAAAGTATTCACAAAGTACAGACTAATTTGCTTGTGTTAATTGTCACGAGGACAAAAGTAGTCGCAACAAAATAGTGAGCGGGGAGATGGCCCAAACATAGCAGTGACCAGCATCCTGACCGAATACAATGTCGGTCAGTCAACCAAACAAGTTCAGGGTGAAGATGTTCCAGTTAGGCATTTGCCATTAGACATGTAAAGCCGACAAAACTAGGGCTTTTATAATCTGGCCAGCTGCCGAGGTACAAGTTGTACCTTAATTCTGATGGCTGTGTTCAGTCCAGCATGTGGCCTCTATAACTGTAACAATAATAGCAGCCTAGATTAGGGAGTCTAAGGCATGCATTCGGCCAGCAGATGTTTGCGCAGCTCTGTGTATCAGGTCACTTTGTTCTCTTCCCTGGTAACACAGACAGCTAGAGTGTCCGTGTCCTTGGCAGCAGACACTTGTTGCACAGCAGTATAAAGCAGACAGGAAAAGGCGAGCTCAGCTGTAAACATGAATCTGGTAGAGGGCTTATTGACAACTAGACAATAAGTAAGCAGAGGTTTTGGGCTGAAAATGAGGCAGCAGGTGAAGGAACAAACCAACAGGGAGAGGGTGTGTGTGATCTCCTGGGAGTGACGATTCTATCTGCCCCCCCCTCATGGTATTACCTGCGATCTGGCTGCCTTTGGATTAAGCTGCGTAAGCTCATTACTTTCAGCACCCAGGTCTCTGCTCAGTAACCAGTCACGGTGGAGGAAACACTTAGTCTACTGACTAAACGCCGACAGCTAGTTGGCTAACATTCTGTCACTCAAACAGAGCTAAGTGAAGTGAAGCAGGAGAAAAAAAAACGTTTAGAAAGGAGATGCATTACTGCTAAATGCAGTGATATAGTGGACACACGGGATTGTATAAATCCTAAATAAATAAGGATTGGTAGCTGTGTGGTAGCACCATGATTCTCTACTGAGGATTTGCTTCTCTATAACAGTGCTCTCATGGGGCCACAGTCCAGAGGCCCACTGAGACATTGTCCTGTCTGTGCACGTTGATCAAAATTGTTTTCACTCTTCTCATGTTTACACTTCCATCTTCTTTGTAACAATACCAAGTTAAACAGAAGTCTGCTTTTTTTTTTGGTGAGTTTTTTAAAAATTTTGGCAGGAGTTGGGGGTGGTAAAAAACAAACAAAATAAAAACCACTGTTGGGATTACTCAGATCTGCCCTTATTTGATATATCTGTCCAGAATCCAGCAAGAGGTGCCCAGCAAGGAGGTGCTAGAGGAGGAGATGGTCTGGATGAAAGAGCATCTCTCAACATTGGGCTCCCCTGTCGTCCTCTGCCACAACGACCTGCTCTGCAAGAACATCATCCACAACAGCAAGGAGGGTAGGTACCAGATGGGGAAATCTGTGTTAAAAGGAGCTCATTTTGTGCACAGAGTGAAACAAACTCATCCTGAGATCTTACCAGCCAAAAGCTGATTATCAGTACTAGATTCAAGACACTCAGAGCCGTGGTTGTAAGAAGTTGTGATTGGGCTCCTGATGAGGAATGAACCAAAAACTCTCCAAGGACTATGGAAGGGAAAAAGATTAATCCCACACCTCAAATGCAACATAGGATGCCTGGCAATGATAACAGAACACCCTTTCTCAGTTGATTAAGACATAATAATAGAATGTGAAAATAAAAATAGAACAATATAATAGTAAAAATTTTATATGATAATATAAATGGAATAATGTAATAAAAATGTAATAATGCTAAGTGTTAAAGCAAGCTACTGATAGAAATAAAATTTTGTTACTGTCACACACGCAGCAGTCAGTCTGAACGCTATCTCACCATTTGTGGAGTTGTTTTTTGTTTTTCCTCTCCGACCATGCCTAGCCCAACACACACATAAGGTCTCTGCACAACAAATTAATTCTACAGCAAAGTGGCAGGAGAAAGGATTATTTATCCAGTATTGACCCAGATAGATCATTAATAAGCTGAAGTGGAACTATTGAATTTTCCCTTGTTATATTTGTTGTTGCACCAATTGCTTTCATAAATCACATTAATTTGATTCATATTAATTTGGGTTTCGTCTTTAACTCCTCCCTTCTTACGGATTCCGTGGCTCCCGATTCCACCCATAACACAATTATTCGGTCAGTGACTGTCACTGCGATCTTGGGCATGACCTATCATGTGATAACATGGTATTCAGACTCTGTGGTTGTTGTGTGAGGTGCACTAAATTATGTATTTGTGTTCGTGTGGAGGTGCTTTCAGATATTGATGTCTCTACAGGTGGATCCCCCATGTTCCAGGCTCCATATTTTGCTATTTCCTTGCATCTCCTCTGATTTAGACAGTCCTTAGCCCAGATGTCAAATGCCGCATATTTAAAACAGCCACGGCTTCGTCCTCAGCCTGTCCTTGTTATGTCCACTCAGCGGCTTGTAGCTGAGCCGTTTGAAGCCCATAGAGTTCATGTTAGCTTTCTTTCTGTCCTTCATTATTCGTTGTTTGGCATGGACTATGTGGCCTCCTAACTCTCTCAGTTAGCCTGTCTCAAGGTTTACACAAAGACATTTGACACATGCTTGAATCTAAGGTCTCAGTCCTTGGAGGAATCTTCCTCTCAGATGAGCTTCCCATCGGCTCATTGGAATCTGTCCATTCCCATCTAGACTCAGCCGGTCCAGGACACTGTGGTCATTGTGAGCAGGAATTAGCCGTGTCTTCTGGTTCTGGTTGGCAGGCAGACACCCTGTGAGGCACTCTTCGATTCTTTCACACACTGCTTCCACCTGCACTCCTTCAATGTCCAGCTGTGACACCAGTTGTCTGAAGTCATCATACTATGTCCATCTGGACTATGTGACAATAGAGTCATGGGTCTGGAGTAAGGTGAATGTTTATCAGATGCAGATGGAGACAGAGCCGTGCATGTCCCTGGAGCGGAGCTGCCAGGGCCATTGGACAGCAGGGATGGCTTTTTAGAAAGACATCCTTGTTGCAAGCAGGCACACACAACCACCAGCAGACTTTGAGTCCGAGCATCATTTGGTTGCGAGGCATCTGGTTCAAAGGGTACTGTCAAGACGCCCTGGACTTCTTGCTTGCAGACATCCTTGCATACTTAGAATCTGATAATATGCACAAACCTTAAGGTCGAATGACAATATGTCAGCTGGTTAGCTGTATTTATCCTTCTCTAAATGGAACACTCTCCACATGAGCATCATTTTCATAGGGAAACATTCCTATGTGCTATGGTTCAGATGTAGAAAATGGATCACACAGCCCAGTGTCTTTACATTAAATGCCAACAGAGCCTTTTTCTTGTTCCTGACAGCTTTTGGTTTCACAGAGAAAGAATGCAAATGGGAATCAAATGCCCACACTCACAGAGTGCACTCAGTTATTTGACCTTAATTTTCTGTTTGCACACATTAGTGGTGCTAGTGTCTAGACGGGTTATAAAGCTATTATGGAGAATGAAAGGCTTTTTTTCTCCAATCCTATAGCTGTTAGGAGAGCTATTAGCAATACACTTTTCACTCATGCTTTCAAAGCAGTTTTTGCTAACCAGGATTAAAGCTACACCAGGTTGCCTCTGAGCAGGAGATGCGTTACCGATTTTAGTAGTTTGACCGGCGTCAGTCAGAAATATTATGTATTGGATCAATAAGCTGCACTCTTCTAAAGCCTAACTTGCACTATGTGTAATATGTTCACTCTTTGTCTCTCAGGCCATGTTCGTTTCATAGACTATGAATACTCAAGCTACAACTACCAGGCATTTGACATTGGCAACCACTTCAACGAATTTGCAGGTTTGTCAAACCACACCAGAGTTAGTTAGACACCATTGTACTACGACTGAATACTCCTGCTTTAAGTGTCTCTGAATGTGCGTGTTTAGGTATGAGTGAGCTGGACTATGGCCTGTGTCCTAGCAGAGAGATGCAGATGGAGTGGCTGAAAATCTACCTGCAGGCATACAAAACATTTACCAATAAAACTGAGGAGGTCAGCCAGCAAGAGCTGGACACACTCTATGTGCAAACCAACAAGTTTGCTCTGGTGAGTAGAAATATGTTGGCAAAATCACATACAGTGACTTACACATGCACACACACACACACAGCCTAATATTACTTAACTTTATCTGGCTTATTATTTGTTTTTCAAGGCTTCTCACTTCTTTTGGGGCTTTTGGGCACTCATCCAGGCCAAATACTCCACCATCGACTTTGACTTCTTAGGGTAAGTACGTGTGTCTGTGTGTGTGTGCATGTACACCTTGTATTGTATATTACACAAGTGATCATTTGCATACAGTGCGACTGGAAAGTTTCTGTCATTGTGCGTGAAATAGAGGTTAATGAAAGACTGAAACTCAAACCCCCAAAGCCAACATGTGTCTCATGGTGTGGTGTGACTTTCCTTAACTTAACAGGCAGTTTATGCAATGAAACCCAATAACACCTTTGGTGTCAAACACAGGTTGTTGTGAAGCTAATATTTCTAATATCTCTCTGTATTAGCGTTGCTGTATCAACATTTAGGCCCAAACTTGTGCTTTATCACCACTCCTTTGCTCGTTTTTCTCTCAGGTATGCTGTGCTGCGATTCAACCAGTACTTCTCAACCAAACCTACGCTAATGGAACTGCAGATTCCAGAATGAAAGGAGAAAAACTGCGTGGAGGAGAGCAGACATAATAGGGTTATAACAAGGCCTGGGTTTTAGGCTATAGTCTTTCCAAGGGGTGGGAATTCATTTGGGGAGTAAGGTAAAGCTGGACAATTGCATGGTCTATCTGAATTCCCCCTTTTCAAGCGCAATCACTATTTAATTCCTCCTTTACTTGGTCGGTGTCTGTGTCTGTGTCAAGACTCATGCAGAGGAGTCCAGTATGTGTGTGTGTGTGTGTTTGCGCGTGCGTGCATGTGGTTACATAGAGTTTAATTTAACTGCTCAAAAAGAGATGATCCCATCATCATGCTATCACTCTCAGGGCAGCTGGACCATGTGTAGTGAGCGTAGCATTTTGACTTTGAATGAAGTCATGCGGGTCATTTACAGGCACGCAATACTCCTGATTTTCACTTGTACTGCCAGGTGGTACAAACACTGCAGCTTGGCTCCTGTATATATACATATATATATATACAGTATATGTATGTATATATACATATTTTTATATGTATAATCCCCCTGCACTGGCTACCTGTCGAATTCAGAGCGGATTTTAAAGTACTACTATTTGCTTTACATGAATTGCCACTGTAATACATCTCTGACTTACTCCGCCCACGTTCTACCTCACAGGTCTCTCAGATCAGCCAATCAACTGCTCCTGCCACTTCCAGGATAGCAAAGACAGCAGACGTGTAAATAGATTGAATCATAGGATTCCATTATTCACAGAATACACTGAGTGACTGGCTGCTTAAGAGGAAATACGGCAGGTGAGGAAATGCAGGCGCTAAATGCTTATGTCAGTTATCAACCAATAGAGCTTTTTCATGCTTGAGTGAATCCACATACATTTTAACGGTTGCTTAATCTCAAATCTGTTTCACGGGATACACCAAAGTCAATATACACCGATTTCATCCGATAATATTCGATTGTGACTGCGTTCACCCCAAGTAAATTTTGTCAGTGTTAGACACACTGGCAGCACAACACTGGTAATGAAGGTCAACATGGGGACCAGACTGTGAAGGAGGATTTGAAGCTGAGATTGAGGGATAGTTTGTTCTGCACTTGCATCTTTCCTTCATGGTTCACAGTCTTTAGTTCATAGTTTCTAATGAATACAGAGGTGTTTCCCTGGGATCCCTCAGATTGAATGTGTATGTATAGTAAGGAACATTCCAGCTTGTAGACAGATGATCTCATTTGTGAGATCGTTGTCCTGTCTTGCCATTTTTGTTGCTCACTGCTTTGCTGTGAAGTTTCTGCACGGCAATTCCCACAGATCACCTGTCAATGTAACTGTCTTTTTGTTGGGATTTTCTGTTGATGCGGTTTGAGTGGCACTCTGTCTTTTCATCTCATGGTCATTCATGGTGGTGCTCTACTTATTTTGTTCTGTTATTTGTATCGGCCGCTGCTAGAAATGCGAGACATGCCTTTCATTCACTTAGTAACCATACATGTGAAAGCTTTCACAGACTGGCTAAAGGTTGTGTCATCGTTATTGCAATCAGTGTTGGGGGACAAGCTAAACGTATTTATTTAAATGAAAAGATTGTGGATCGTTTTACATCTCAGGTGAAAAACCTCAAGTTTGGCTTTGTGGCGCATTAGAAAGCAGGGGCGGCCTTTTGTAGTGGTGGTTTAAACGAGGGGCCTGCATTAATGTTGCTCTGAGCTGAGTGTGCTCTTCTCCTCGTTTTCCACCTTTTTGGCTTTTATGGTTGTGGTGAATCGCTCTGTTAAACTTTCCATTCTACTCGGAAAATCACCACCTCGCTCATGTCCTGCCAGCTGCCCCCCCTTGCCCTTTTCTGTTTGCTGCGCTCCCCGCCTCCACACAGCACCACCCCCAGTCTCCTCTTATCCCAGTTTGTGCACATCGCCCTGTATTGGTTGAGATTTTGGTAGTTACACAGATTCTACAAGGTGCCTACTAGGGCTGGGCAATTTACTATGTTTTAAAGTACACCAGTATTGATTCACATAAGGAGCATACGTTTCTGCTTTACCAAAACAAATGCACAACATAATTTGCGAAACTTAATGTGGCAAATAAGCAAGACGGAGTACGAGCCGAGCGTCAGCTGAAACCCATGAGGAGGATGAAGTTGGTAAAACGGATGCCTCGTGTGGTATGGAGATGGTTTGGCTTTTTGTGTATGTACTTTGTACTAAATGTACTTTGCAAGGTTTGCAAACGAGGCCTCACGGCAAAGGGTGGCAACACAAGCATCCCATTTGCACATTTTGAACTAACCATTCGAGCAAGTATGGCGAATGCATGAAAATATGAGCTGTTAAACTCAGACTCCAGGTGCCTTACCGAAAGCCACATCCAGCATGCTGCAACAAACTATAATGTGTTTGTTTGTGAGCGCAAACCTCTACAACTAAAAAAGAAATTGGAAGAGATAGCATAGAAAACTTTGCTTATGATTACATTCTTCATGGTATTTGTATTGGAGAGAAAAAAAAAGTCATACCGTCAAATGTCAAAAATATTGTCATATGATATTTTGACCATTTTGTCCAGCCTTAGTGCTTCGTTCCATGCGATAACCCACTCGTCACAAATCACGCCATTTTGAACCTAGGCTTAAACAAATGTAGCTCTCAAATATGCAGGAATAGGTTGACACGAGACAAAATGTGGTGCTCCAACAACATGAAGAGGAAATACATAAGAGAAAACAGCTCATTTAGACACTTAAGAACGATATAAGTAAATATAGGCTAGAGGCCTTACAAACCTTAGTGTCTTATCGCACCAAATATCTGTCCACTTTTCATAATTCAACATGGTTACAATATGCATCTTTGTTATAACGATCATCAGACTTGATGACCCTGACTGTCCCTTGCATAATTCTGCTTTTGAATAGTTTCAGGTCTCTTGTTAGCTTTCGTTTTTGAGATTAGCAGCTTGTGTCTGTCTTCGGTCGGATTATATTCAATATTATTTATTCAATAATTAAATATTATTTAAATATAACATTTTATAGTCCTGTTGCACAAAGATTCTGTCACAGTGAACTGGAATTCACTCCTCCTCCGCACGGATCAGATTCTCACTCGTTAATGAATCTGACGTGCATGTTGGCGTTTACATCTTCTGAAGCTGTTTGTTCTTCATATGAGTGCACGTAGCCCCTTGCAGGCCCAGCAGGGGGAAACGCTGTGCCGTGTCCTTTGTCTACTCTCGGTCTCATATAGCTCACAGGTTTAATAATTTACCAGGAAAGCATGACAGCAGCAGGACGGCAGAGACTAACTGCTGTTAATGGCAGTCAGCCAAGGCAGTTGAACTGATGACAGTGGCACAAGGTGCAAATTTGGACTTAAATTAGAAATGTGTCCAAAGCGATCATCAGCGCTCTGAACGCTGCGAGGAGTCCACGAGCTGTTTATTGCCGTGTGTATGGTGTCAGTGTACACGCAGGAGATATTCCAGCAGTCATTTTAGGCTGTCATATCTGATGAATATTGTTTTCAATCAGAAACCAAACTTGGTGTGAGTAAAACAGCACACCAAAGCACATTGAGAGTTTGCTGCTTGAAGGACATTAGCACTCCGAGTACAGAATCAAGTCCTCCAATCAGACAACAGAGGACACTGATTCTAATTGCTACGCATTTTATACAATTTAGGAGTTTTGAAGATGTGGAAAAGTGAATATGGCACTGATGTTGTGCCATCAGAGCTGTAGGGAAGGTTTATTGTTTACCCTGATATCACATCTTAAAAGCCAACAAATCAGCACTGTTTGGGGATTAGAAGCTACAGATGAATGAAAGTTTGGTGAGCAAAAAGTATGCTTTGAACAGAGGTTATCCTCGAAACTTTGCACTCTTTAGAGGAATGCACTTAAGTTGTTTGGCCCACTAACACCTTCTCGAGTGTGTGTTGAATGGAGTGGCACCAAAATAAATGTTTTCAATTATGAGTAGTTGAGAAACGCAAAAATACGCAAACTTCCGAATGATATTTGTAAATATGAAGGGCATGATTTCAGGAAAAAAATGACAGACATTGAAGAGTAAAAATAAGGTGATCGGTACTGTCTCAAAGCTCTTTTAACATTCCTCTACGATTTCTGATATGCGTACATGTAATCTGGGCCACTTACAGCCAGAGAGAGGTGTAAAGATGTAATTTTAGGCATTATACAGTGTGTTGTGGTCAGGACATTTCCAGTGGTTTAATCTTGTGTATTTTGAAATATACTTGGCCCTTTAGTGGTACTGTATTGCTCTAGGTGGTACCTATAAAGAAGTTATCAGTCGTCAAGGGGTTTGCACTGTTGATTGTAATGACAATGATTCCCTTCCAGAAGTTATGAATCATCAGATCACGATGAATTCAGCGGGACATGAAAAGGTGATTTCTCGTGCTTCGAATCAGTTTAATTGCACATATTTGCTGAGAATTTGATACTTCCCCATGGATTAAGGTGACAATAGGCTAAAATAGGAGAGGACATTTGGCGAAGATATTGAAACATTCCCTGTGGAAGGACAAGTATGTAATATTTTTTTTGTTTTTGTTTAATGCTAACAGTCTATCTGCATTTTTCTGCTCCCTGCTGGCTGAAAAAAAACATGTAACTCTTTGTATGTTATTTTCAACAGGGTTTTTATTTATTGGGTCAACCAAGCATTGTATTTAGTTTCTTTTCTTAATTTTAATGATAGCAGAATGACTAGCTTCACAAAGTTTGCAATGTACCTCCGATTAACTTTTAGTGTGTGTAAGTTGCTAACTTGGCTTAATTAAAAAAAACAAACACTGTACAGTTCACTGATTTGTCTTCTTTGTAGGCCTATATTTACTTTTTGTACATGCTTTGACTTGAAAGCTGTGTTTAAGGGACCCAGCGTTGCTTGCAGATGTGACTTTGTGTTAATTCTCAGCTGAAGAGAGGCTCTGTCAATGTGTACAGCCAGTGGGGATGGAGGATGTAAATACTGTAAGAAATACTGTGAAAAGTTGACTGTACAGTGATCCTTCACACCTCTGTAGCAGTGAGAAGAGTTATTTAACAATTGTCAGTAAATATTTCCATTAAAATGTTTAAAATAATTAAAATTTCTCCAGAGTTTCTCTGTTATTACAATACAAGTAAACAGTTTTCAGTCGGGCTACACAAATCAGTGTGTGATTCTCAGTAACTAGATTGTTTTCACGTGAAGTCAGGTTGATGCTCTAGTTTCCTCTGTTTGCCACTTGATCCTGATCTTTAGCCTTGACCGGAGGAAGAGGAAATCCTCTGCTGAGGGGATGTCCGGATCAACACACATATAGGGAGAGAGACTCAGGACGGAGCTCAGCCAGCAAAGGAAACACGTTGTTTGACATTTTGCGTGTACTACAGTATGTCACTTCATACAGTGTGTGTGTGATATTGTGAACTGGTGACAGTAACTGTGCCTATGCTAAATGAAGAAATTAAATAACCTCAATCATCAAATTGATGCTACTTTACGGCACACTTTAACCATTTTAATTCATTTAAGTACTTGTTACATTCAATGTGCCTTTTTACATTGGAACGCATCACATTACATGTACCGTGAATTTAAAATCTTATAATTTCTTAAGATTCTTTCTTGATCACCCTTGACGGTCACCCTTATGTTATGGCAGTTAGCTCATAAAGAGTTTGAGTTCAAACTGTTGACATGTTCTCTTGTAATTTGGGATCTGAACGGCACATTACGTCTATTATACAATCTCCCTTTCCAGTGTCCTTTTTTTCCTCAGATATTCAAAAGTTCAATTAGAAAAAGACATCTCGCGTTTTCAGCCACTGTTCCATTTCCACTGATTAAAAAAATTAATTAAAATGGATGCCTGTTGTATTCTGGTTGGCACATTTAATCCTAGTCATTGTACTAATGTTATTATACTATAATAGCCAGTAATTGAGCTATAACACCACCACACAGAAGAATACACTCTCCACATGAGTGTATCCATGTGCATGCATAAGCTGGAAAGAGCTACGGCGGTGTGTTACCCTGGAAACATCCTGTGGGAGATCTGATTTATGGAGCCAAGTAATTACAGAACCACCCATGGCCTATGGGGAGAGATCCACTCAACCGTGAGTCACTTGCACAGCCATTAGTAAATTACACCCAACTGCAATTAACACATCCAAATTTATTGTCTTTCAAGAAAAAAAGGAACACGAAACTCTGAAAACATAGAGAAAATGTACACCTTTAAATTACACAGGCTCTTATAAACAAAATAAAGTCTCTTTTCTATATTTACATCAGCAGGGGTGACAACAGGTGACTCCTCAGCATGTCTCCATTAAAATAACATAAAAAATTATTCAGATATTTACCTCTATACACAAAGCCAGCAAGTTTTCTCTACGCAGCTCTAATCCGATCGGGGCTTCTACTTTCACCCTGAGGTCTGAAATTTGAACTTTTGATTTGTCTGCGTTGCAGTCGGTAAAAGGTGGATTAACCCCAGTGCTTTTATAGGTATGCAAAGGTTTTGTTAGATTGCCAATGAGTGACGAGAACACAGACGCCAAACCATAATATAGTTAGAAAGCCAGCCAACATCTCTGGTCCCACAGGAGATCTCCTGCAAGTCTCTTTCCGGGGCCTTGAATTGAGGGAGTGTGTTACATGGGGGGGTACCTGAATGATTAAGAGGTCCCAGAAGAGTAGAATGGTTGATGGCATTTGACAAATTCAGATCTAATTTGTTTATAAGGGCTAATAATGATTCCAAATATATGGCTTCAGTATATGTGTTCT
>OMNV01001155.1:0-10178 GCA_900303265.1 Brotula barbata | reverse complement strand
GTGCAAGTTAAACCAAAATGGCAGAAAAAGCAGCCCACACCTCCGCCCCCACCACCTGATCTGCCCACTGTTGAAGAAATGACTTCAACAAAAACTAAACAGGAAGCTACAGTTCAAGAAGTGAAAAATGAAACGGCTAAACAGGTTGAAATAAGCAAACAAGTCAAGTCGGAATTAACGACCGAATCTTCAACAAAAATACCAGCAGGCATCTCAGCTGTAAAAATGACACAAAATGAAATGCCACAGCCACCTAAAAAAAGGTTTGTCCCTCCGCTTAAACTGCCTCCTTCCCCTGACCCAGCCCCACCGTCAAAGTCGAGACCTTATGCTCGCAAGTTTAAAACACCTCTAATGCTCGCGGAGGAAAGGTACCGCCAGCAAATGATGGAGAAAGAGGAAACTGAGAACATTAATGTTACCACTCCTACGTCTCCGCCAGCTGACATACAAGCACCATCCCCTGTTGCCACTGCTGAGCTTTCTGCAGCACAGAAGACAGAGGAGACAACGAAAGCAAAGCCTGAAGAGGTTATGACCTTTTCTAAAGAAGTATTGGCACAAGACATATCTTCCAAGAAAAGCCCTTCCCACATCCCTTTGAGCAAGCCTTTGATGTCAATAAACAAAAGATCAGCCCCTGGCCTTTCAAATATTTCCACAGATAAGAAACACAATGTCTGTGAGCATTCGTCCTCAGAAAAAATGCTTGCCTCATCCGAAGCCATTAAAAAATCCACATCCACAAATCAGACTGTTTCTGCTTCTGATGCTGCATCTCATCAGGAGGCCTCCGACATTAAGGTCCAGTCGTGTCCTAACGTGGTCTCTTCTTTAGTCACAGAGCAGCAGCAGTTTGTTAAGAAATCTGGCACCAAGTCTATCACCACCACACAGAGTGTAGTCAAGGAAAGTGTAAATCTTCAAAGCCAGTCTGCAGTCACAGCGAAAGCTGAAGATGTAAAGAATATTAATGTGCCGCCAACACACGGGGGGAAAATGACACCCTCTCAACCCACTAAAATTCCAAAGGTAACTCCAAGTTTCAAGGTGAAAACCTTTAAGATGCCAACAGAGAAGAAAGAGGAGAAATCTTTCACTGCTGGACTAAAAGAATCAGTGAAGTGTGATGTAGAGGAGAAGGAGAGTATTTCACAGAGTGCTGAAGCAAAAATCTGTCATGAAAACAACCAAGTGACAGCGGTGGAACATGAGATCAAAGCAGAAATGAAAGTAAAGGAGAAGAAAAAACCGTTGACCCCACCAGTGAAAGAACCCGTATTGGAGGTTCATGTGAAAAAGGGAAAACAAATGCCAAAGAACGAGAATGAACTAAAGCTTTCCCCATCAGTTACAGTTTTCATGTCCAAGGAGGCTAAGACAGAGTCTGCGACTCCTCAAGGACAGGGCAACATATCTGGCTCCCACAGTCAGCAGAGCATGAAGGCAGAACACAGTCAAAGACACCAGGAGGTGGTTGTGACGGAGAGAGTGGTCCAGAGGCAGGAGGCCGTTCATACACAAAAACAACAAATCAGGATTTTGCAGAAACAGCAACAAATGGCAGAGTCGAAAATAGAGGCAGGAAATTTGGAGGGTGAAGCTAAGGATGTGCTGGTGAAAGGAGCAGGGAAAGTGGCCATTAAGGACAAGGCTCAGCAGATAGATGACATCTCAGATTCCGAGAAATGTGACGTGATGCAGAATCTGCTCGCTCAAATAAAAGAGCTCGAAGGGACATCGAGCAAAATAGACACAAACAGTATGAGGATGATTGTAAGCAAATTCCCTGAATGGGTGATGGGACATGAAGAGAAAAAGAACTTAATTGAAATTTCTACCCATCAAAGTAAGAAAAAACTAAGAGAGATGGTGGTCTATGTGAAAAATATCATTCAAGCTAAACTCGCATTTTTAGAGATAAATGTGGAAAATAATGAAAAACCAGCTCCACCGCCGGTGCTGTCAAAACCTGACAAGAACGTTTTCAGCGGGACATCGACAAAGATATCTAAAATCAGCATTGGTTCATCCAAAATAGAGACACAGCAGAAGGCGGCTGAAAAGAAGAAGTCACTTCACGAGAGCAAAATGCATCAGGATCTGAGTGAGACAGCAGATCACAGAGTGTCTTCCCCATTAGCAAGTATTCGCACTCCATCACCCACTTTTATCAGTATTGAATCAATAAGGAGAACTGACTCCCCACTGAGAGTGACTCCTTCTCCTCCACCCTACAAGGCAGTTGGGACACCACCACCCCCTCCTCGAAAGACATACACAACCACGTCTAACTTCAGGGCCACGCCCTCGCCAACCCTCAGCCGTTCAGAGAAACTGATGAAACTGAAGGATACGACTGCAAAACTTTCTCGTGGTATGACCCCTCCACCTCCCGTGCCAGTGGCTGAGTTTTTTGCAGCTGAAAGAGAGCAATCCTCTCCATTTAGCGACAGGGATTCTCACGCCGACAGACCTAGTGAGGGCTTGGTAGATGTGACAGAAATGGTGGACTCTATGATTACTGTCAAGGACAAAAAGTCTTTCTTTGAGGAGGCCCAGAAAGCTGAGGTCCACCGTACCTACACTCGGAGAGATCCCATCGATATTCCTGAACGCCTCGGACCTGATGCTGAGGAAATCTCTGAGGTTGTGCATATAGACCTTCTCAAAGAGGATCTCCCAAAGGTTGACCTGTCGAAGCTGGTTAATAGATTTGAATCTCCACAACCAAAAGTTTACACCAGAAAAGATCCCATTGTCATAACTGAGAGGCTGGAGAGTGACACAGAGGATGCAGAGGTGGAGCCTAAAACCCCCAAATCTGAAGAAATCCCTATTTTTAATGTTAAAGCGATAAAGGATGTGTTTGAGACAGGAGAGCACAGTTCTCAGGCAGCCAGAGAGCTAAGAGAACAAATAGAGAGAAGAGAACCTGAATCAGCCCATTCTGGACCTGTAGCTCAATCTGAAACAACGTCAGTCACAGAGCAGTTCTGCAGCGTTGATGACTTTGGAAACATGACAAGTGGGACAATGAGCTCGACAGCGATGCATTCTGAAAGCTCCGTGACCCGCGGAGACCCTCCATCCTATGCTGATGTGGTAAAGGGAAACGTTCCAACTGTAGCTCTCCTGCCTGAGGCCTCCACTGAGGAACTGCTCAGAAACTTCCAGCAGTCCTGGGCCGACAGTCAAGGGGTCTTCCAGAACTTGGGTTTCAGTGTCACTGAGCAGAGGACTTCTCAGATTGTCACGCATCAGCAGGAGGCTGTTGTGACCGGTAAACCATGCTGTGCAGCATGAGGATACTAAACAAAGTGTGATGGTGTGTTTCCTCGCTTTGTGTGTGAAAACTCAGGGAGATAACTGCATTTTGCAAGAAAGTCGTTGATGTGTTTCATTTTAATTAGATTTTTTCTATCAACGTTTGGATAAGCTGCTTGTCCTCTTTAATCATGTCTCTGATGTGTGATGATACTTACTGGCACCTAGCAGTGACGGTAACATGTTTCACTAATACTTTAATGCCTGAGGTGCTGCATTGATTATATAACCTTCAAATGTTTAGAACTCATCTTCAGCTGAAGGTGTATGACAATGTCCCATCTGTAAGTACAATACTTGTTGTTCATTTTCAAATATACAGAAATTAAAAGTCCCAGAGTTTTCAGTCCCCAGGAGAGACATAGGACAAAATTGGATGTGTCCACAGGTGGGAAGCCAGTAGCGATGTGTGTGTCTCTGCTGACAGAAAGTGGGGCCCAGCTAGGAGTGCAATTGTTGAAATTCAAATTGGGGAGAAGGCTAACAAGCTTTGGCATTCTGTTGAATGTATCACTAACATGTTTTTAAAACCTGACAGGATTGTTGACACGGTTTATGAATGGAATTTTATTTTTGATAAGTTTTTTTGTCTCTTTGCAGAAAATACGAGTTCCGGACTCCGAACTGTGCCGGGTGTGTCGAATGAGGGTGTACCCCATGGAATCGCTGATCGCAGACAAACAAAATTTTCATAAAAGTTGCTTCCGCTGTGAACACTGCAGAGGCAAATTAAGGTGAGGCTGTTTCACAAAGAATTATCAATGTTCCTTTTTAACCACTGAGCTTGTTCTTTAACCTCAGGGTTTGTTTGTTTCTCCTCTCATAGTCTTGGCAACTACGCCTCTCTCCATGGACAAATGTACTGCAAGCCACACTACAAGCAACTGTTCAAGTCGAAAGGAAATTATGATGAGGGATTTGGACAGAAAACTCACCAAAAACAGTGGAATGCTAAGAATCAGCCAGAGTCAACTGAAAAAACTAAAGTCAAATCACCTGTGCCTGAAAAGAAAATGGTAGATTCAAGAAATCCCATAGCTGCAGCAAAGGCTGAAGGGTCCCATGATAGTGACACAAACAGGTCAGTGGATGACAACAGAAAGCCCACCAGTAAGATTTCTGTAGTATGGCCCCCTCAAACAGATTCTCCAAAGAAATCGTTTAGTATTGAGGAGGAAATCAAATTGGTTAAGCCACCATGGCCCCCTCAGGAGAGTTCAGCACAGGAAGATGAAGACATAAATCCGTCTACTAAGCCGCCACTAAAACAGGCTGATAGCTCAGCAGTTAAAGTGCAAAATGAACCACAAGAAAACGACAAGGTGCAAGAGAGTGTCTGCTTTACAGAGAATGAGAAAAAGTGTGAAGAGACTCCAGGAGAGGGAGAGGCCTGGGCCTCCTCTGTAGGAGTCACTGAGGCACCGGAGAATGGTACTCCCACTCGAGAAACTGAAGAGTCAAACGGTGGTGCTGAGGCTGTGACACAAGTGGATTCTAAAATGGACTCTGAAGTGCAACCAGAAGGAGGGAATGATGGTGTAACTGTGGAAGGCGAAGCATCTGAGGAGCCTGAACAGAAAAGTGTAGAAGGGGACGAGGAAGTGAAAGTAAATGGGCATGATGGACAGATAGGAAGTGCAGAAGGTGAGAATGTAAGCCAGGAGGAGGTAGATAAGGTAAATAATGACAGCATAAACAACGAGGAGCCGGTAAAGGTCACTTTAATAGACAAGGAGGTGACAGCAGGACAGGCACTGAATGCAAACAATAACAATAACAGCCAGCTTCTCTCTGAATATGAATCCCTGTTTCAAAGTCCTAAAGAGGATGAGGGAGAGCAACATCACTCACTCTCTTTGACAGATTCAGCCAGAGTAACTGATTTATTCCAGGCTGATCACTGTGAAGAATCAAAATGGATGCCAACTGAAGTGCTGCAATTGGCGCAGAGGGATGATGCTTTTGTGCCAGCCGGTGCCAAAAGTAGCGAAGCCACAGACTATTCAGACAATTTCTTTACAGGGACATCTGAGGCAACATTCTCTTATAAAACGGAGGCCGCTGAGCCAAAGATTACCACGTCCAGCTTCCTCGAGGACATTTTTGCTGGCCTAAGTACGAGCAGCTCCAGCCTGTTATCAGAGTTCAAATCCAGCATCTTCAGTGAGTCTGCTGGTGAGACGCCCGCCGCGTCAGCGCTGGACGACCTTTTGGATTTCGGAATGGAGTCGAGAGAGATGGCCGATAAGTCCAAAGATGTGAGGGGAAAGGATGAGAAGAGTGACAGCTTTGCCGCAAAGTACAACACAAACAGGGATGGCTCTTCTCTGTGGGCAGACGAGGATGATGAAGCCCTGACAGTGGAGGAACAGATCAAGAAGAACAGATTCTACGACGACGATGACAGCGACAACTCCTGAATTGTTCCACCAGCCCCATCTGCTAATCATTGTTCATATGCAATTTCACACCCCTATCCATGGAGAGATGATTATTTGTGTTTCTTTATTTGTACTGAGTTTATTTCTGCTGATATTCAATATTTGGGTTTGTTTAGATCCAGATTGAATGCACCTGGCGTGCAGCGAATGAGGAAATGGAAAATGGATCTCTGTTGTTGTCTTTTACTTAGTATGCATACCTGTTTTTCTGACTTTGTGGCACTATCTAAACAGGGCTATTTTTCAACGTGTCATTTGCAACGTGTGAATTAATTACAAACTGTGGTTTTCTTTGTTGTTCTGAATGAATGGCTGTCAGGTTCCTTTTCAGGCCGAATAAAGAGGTTTTTCTTTTCCAATCCTGTTGTTTATTTTCTGCTAGTAATAAAGCCTCACTCAGTCCATGCCATGTGACTTTTTAATCAGTAAGTGCACAGACATAGGAGTGTGTTAATTGTACTTAGTCATATCGTATTGTGTGGCTCCGTTCTTTGATGTATGGCCTCACTATATAACAGCTGAGATCTCATTGCCATTGATTTTTACTGAGAGAGCAGGCTTGTTGTAGGAGTTACAGATTTTGCCATTAGGTGGCTTTTGTCACTGCAGACAGGGTTTTTTTTCCTCTCTCAGTTACAGCACGATGACACTTGGTAATTGGCTCCCACAGAAAATATACTGCAATGTTAATGACACAAGCAAAAAGACAGTACACTCCTGTCACGGAGTGATGCCCAGAGATGACTTCTAGTTAGGATAGTTGGTTCTATGCTTCAGTGTCCTTTCCTATAATGCTGCTTGGCGTACTTGTATTACCACTATTTTGTCCGTTTAAAGCAATCCATCATAAGCTGTGTTTCAAGGAATGCAGAGTGCAAAGGCCAGGCAACTATGTCATCCAAAATCTCAGTGAAAGAAGAGCTCAAATAAACATTAAAAATCCTCTTCAAAATGAATCTTCTTTGTTTCATTATGAAAGAAAAAAAAAACTTGGTGTTTTCTAAGAGGTGCAAGGCCAGATGCAGCGTTTTTTGCCCAGTTAGCTACAAACTGGAAGAGAAGCAGTTCTATGAATGGTCCAAATTTACAAATTTGCAGGGTTACGGTTAGATGTAAGGTCATGTAGCATGACATGTCAGATAATACCAGTCACATCCTTCGCTTTGAAGTAAAAAATAATGCAGGACGGATACACCTGTGTCATCCAAATCGTTGAATGGTGCATTCCAAAGATCCTCCTAAAATTATTGTATCACTCTTTCAGTAAGTATGATGGAGGAGGTCTTCACCTTCAAAAGATGCTCCCTATGTAAAGAGACACCATTATATAAACCCCATCAACTCATAATGCTCGACCAGAAAAACATCAGAGCAGCAGCACTGTTTTCTGTGTAGTGTATCAGGCAAAATGACAACAGCCTTACAGAGACACAAATTGAATTGCTGTGCAATACTAAAATAAAACACAGCCATAAGAATACACAACGGCAGCACATAACAGCAATAATGCAACGGCAGCACAATCATAAATACATATTCCTACTTTTGGATCTTTTTCACCATTGTTTCCATAGTTTTCTCTGTCGTGGAGCGATTTGTGGCGGCTGTGGCTAATTCCTGGGGTGTTGGTGGTACAACAAACTAGTGATTTGGGTGTTTGAAGTGATGGTTCCTCAAAGCTGTTTCAGACTGGCGCAATACAAAAAAGCAACATGGATTTGCCTAATAACCATGTGGTAATGAATAGAATGCACGCTGAGTACAGTGCAGCAGGTGGAGGTGAAGTGACTCCCTTGTGGAGAGACGTCAATAGGCGTAAAATATTCACATTCAAAGGGGTGTGCTTAATTATGCAGCACAGATGGAAAGCGCATGTGTCCTTCTGGCTTCAGATGAATATTGGGATGTGATCAATTAAAATCAATCCAACCATCAGTGTGGATGGCAGATATTAAACGATACAATTCCCTCTATTAACTGGACAAATTTCAGCATACGTGACCACACACGTTCTAAAATCTGTTTATTTGTGGGATTATGATCAGAGTACGCCTCATATTTGCGCAGATATGAACATAATGAAATATATGTGATCAGAGGTCTTTATTTATGGTCTTATTCACACCTTTTATCATATAAAATAGGGTGTAGGACATCAGAATGATCAGGCTTTCACTCATTTGTATGTACTCAGTGTATGGAGGATGATTTCATTGGTCAAGTGTGCTGGCTCGCAGACTGAATTCCATAGACGACAAAGCTGAGTTTTTTTGTTACTGTACAGAAAATCCACCCTGCTTTCCAAGCTTCTATTAAAACGCACAAAAATCAATTTTTATAACTTTTCCTGCTAAGAATCTGAACGGAAATACACACTTAGTGTGAAACAGTCTTTATCCGGCTGTCTTCCTGCTGTGGAGCTTCATTGTGTCTTTGAGAACCTGATGAAGATTTTGCAGCCTTGAAAAATCCTGTCAATTGATGAGTTTTTGTGTTCATTCAGCTGTTGTGCTTTTCGCTTTTGTGCTCCTCCATCACATTTTCTTTCTGACATTTTGTCACTGTGCTGTCCAGCTGCAGTAACATTATGAACTTGTTCACATGGACAACATCTACCCTATCAGCTGATTCATTTTTAAAAATGTTTGTAATTAGCCAATAGGGGTCAAGGTGTTTATTTCTCTGAAATGAATTTAAATAATTAAAAATTGTCAAATTACAACCCGGGCCCCTGCACACACGTGGATTGTGGCCTAGGTCAGCCTGTGCATTAATCCCGCCCATCAAGTCAGATTTTGGACCTCCAGTGTCCTGTTGCACAGGGTTCCTGTGAAATTAAATGACTTGAGTCAGCGGAATGCGTGGAATCTCCACTTGTTTCACTTTGGCCTTAATTTTGGAAATTTCAGCAAAAAGAAAACACAGAGGTTGCAGAAAAGGCTTCCAGGTAGTTGTGGAACAGAAGGGGCGGACCGTGGAGCAGTGATGCTGAGCCGGAATTTGGTCAACCATCCAATCACCTGAATGACATCACTGATGGTGTCACGTTCACTAGGAGGATAACTGGCATTCCCAAACAACAAAAAAAGTTTGTTGTGTACCAAATGCAGTTGTCTGAGAAAACCTCATCACATCGTTTGCTCAGTTCTAAAACTGGTGGAAATGCGGGTAACGCAGCAACACGACTGACAGTCATCTCTCTCTCTAACCCTAAGTCAAACAACAAACCAATGCAAACTATAATATGAGATCCAGCGGGGCCCTCATTGGTCCCCTTCAACGGGTCCCAGCCAAGATGCCTTCTGTCAGGTATGGCTGCTGCATGAAAGTCGACCGCCGTCAAACGGAGCAGCATCCGCCTCCGTCTTCTCCTCAGGAGCTGATTGGCTGCCGCCCCTCCCACCGGGCGGTGCTGATTGGACAGCTCCTCTCCCCCCGCCTCCCCGCTACACGCGCCCGCCTGCCTGCCTGCCATCCTGCCGCGCGCGGCGAGCAGAGACGAGAGAGACAGTGAGGAACGGAGGGGACGCGGCGGGGCAAGTTGCTCCAACGGGACATGGACAACCAAACGCGGTAAGCTTTTGAAAGCCCTAAACCCCCGTGGTTCTTTGGTGTCCGCGGCTCCAGCGTGCCCGGCGTGGGTGCACCTCTTCCCGGCACTAATTTGACTCTGGAGGCGCTCGCTCTCCTGCTCCCGTACGGACGCTGTTTGTCAAAGTAGAATTTTCGTCATTTCCATCTTCAGCTGTTTTATTTATAAATGCGTCAGTTGACTTTCGTCAGCTTATGGCTGTTTTCTCTCCCCCTCGGTTGTTTATTTCCCCCCTCAAAACGCTGCGAGTGTACACGGGATGTGTTTTCGCAGGGTGCTGGAGATAATGATGGAATTTTCAACAAGGTGTACTTAGAATCCGCTGTAGTTTGTGGCACTAAAAGTGGTTTACGGGGCTGTGCAAGTGTTTTGACTGATACCTGTTTCATATATATATATATGTGTGTATGTAAGTATGTATTTTGTATATATATGTGTGTATATAAGTGTGAGGAGGAGACAGAGTGAAACCCTTCAAGTAGGTGTGTGTATGGTGCTAGACATGATGCTAGCCTCCTATCAAGGCTAGTGATTTATCTGCCCTCTAATCCACGTCACAGAACGTGAACTTGTGAAATCTATCACAATTCCTGTGTGATTTCAGTCTGTCAAATGCTCTTGACGTGCACCAAGGCAGCAAAATAGAAAGCTGGGGGTGGGATGTGGAGAGCTCAGCAGGATTTTTACTTTGTAGTCAAGGGGTCATAACAACAATCCATGGCCAGTGTCTCTGCTTGCTGTGGACGCTATGCCTATGTCTCCAAAAATTCATCTCTGGAGATTTATTTTGACAGTTGCCTTGAAATATGAACGTCACA
>OMNV01001147.1:56700-68344 GCA_900303265.1 Brotula barbata | reverse complement strand
AGAACGTTTAAACGCTCGATGTAAATCAAAGAACATCTAATTATTATTGAAGAACTTGAAGAAGCATTGAAGCACCAATAACACCTGAGGCAACAAAGGTGGATTTGCGTTCTTGTATAATATTCCCATACTTTAACATAGTTTTGGCCGAGCTGTGAAGCAACATTATTATATAGAAGCTGATGTCAGTGCTTACATTAGACTGGTGTCAGTTTAGAGGACTTTGAAGAGAGGGAGGAGAGGAAAGAGGTCAGGTTACCATTTGTGTGTGTGTGTGTGTGTGTGTTTTGTGAAGGTATATGTTCAGAGTAGGTGCTGATTGCACTGTTTCATGCCACACCAACATTGGATTAATGTGAACAAACACAATTTACAGTGATTTATGCTTTGACTCTTGAGGACAAGGTTACACATAAGGCTTCCCTTTGTGGTTTTGTACAAACCAGACAATAGCTGGACGTCTCTCTCTCTCTGTTTTCTCTCTTCTTTCTCCAGACCACTCCCTTCCCCTGTCCAATTATACCCTTTTGGTTATGTACTCTTGACTGTATTGTTTGTGAGTGAGAGAGGAAATAAAAGTGATGCTTTTCTGAGCGTGTGTTTTCAGCGATTGTCTTTGCGACCCTAATCCCCAGTGGCAATTTTATTAGCATCTGTTAAACTGTGAGAGTGTGTGCTTGTGTGTGTGCTCGTGTGTATGTCCTGCAGCCTCAGAATAATGGTGTTTTGACCTGCTCTTTGTCTCGAAACAAAGAGATGCTTGTGGCCACGCTCATACTAATATGTGTGTGTGTGTGTCTGTGTGTGTTTGACAGCCGTGTGCATGTTGAGGACTCTTCATTGAGATGCATTGAAATTATTTGGGATGTGCATGTTTGAAGTAGCTATTCAAACGGCCCCAAATCACCTTTCCTTTTGTGTGTTTGTGTGTGTATTAATGCATGAAACTAGTCAAGCATAATCATCATAAGTGATGATTTGAAAGTGCAGACACATTTTTAGGAAATTATCTCAATGGTCAATTCACACACACACACATCCACGGGGTTGGGTATGTGCATCCATTATCAAAATTACAGTATGCCGTGCTCTCACAAACACAGAGCAAACAAAAGATATGACATATTAAAAGCATGTGCGCACCCACTCACACCTAAATACGGGTCTGTATATGTGTCATATATGGCTCGCTTATCGGTGTCAGATAGTGCACAGACCAACCACACTCCCAATGTGAAAAAATACAAATAATGTCAAATGTAAGTCAGGCTTCCTCTTTGTACATCATGGAAAGTTTGCCTTAAATTTGACCAAACATAATCGCATCCCCAACTGGCTGTTTTTGGAACAGATTTTATGGTAGAGACAGGATAAGTGGGGATAAAGAATGGATGGATGGATTATTGAATTTCACACACACACACACAAGCACACAGACACATGCACACACACGCACACAGAGCACTGACTGCACATGTGGGTACCATAGGTTATCTCCAGTGCCAGATGAGCAACTAGCTGTCAAAGTAAAAAAAAAATCTCTCACTTCCTCTCCTCTCTTTCTCTTTCTCTCTCTCTCTCTCCATCTCTCCCTCGCTCTAAGCTGGGTTTTAACAGAGGGCAAAATGTGTTGCTGAGCACAGGACTTCATGAATGTGTGTGTCCGTGTGTAGTCAGGGTTTGCTATGGGAAAGGATTAGGACAGCTTTAGTCAGGCTTTGTTTAATAAGCAGCACAACGGCTGCTCCGGATGGGAAACCACCCAACTCCTCTCCTACACACACACACGGGCACACACACACACATACACACAAACAAACAAACTGCAATGTCACACACAAGAAACCTGGACCCTGCTTTTGTGTTGCTGGGACTTTTGCCGAGGTTAACTGCACTTTATGTGTATGCATGTGTGTGCGAGTGTGTGTAGTTCACGTCGTGGACCAGGGACTGGGGTCCCTGGTTGTGGTAATTGGGACCGATGGAGCTGAAAGCGAGGGATGAACCAGGGGATAAAGGATGGATAATGTGAGGGATAGAACCGTGTACATCACCCCAAGGATCTTTGCACAGATTGGCTCACACTGACCATGTGTGTGTGTATGTGTGTGTCTATGTGTCTGTGTAAATCACTGCAGATGTGAATAGCTTAGTGTTTTTCTCCGTGGACTAATTAGACAAAGAGAGTTTGGTCCTCAGGTGTGAAAACCTTCTCCTGGTAATGGAGCTTGATTATTGTGCGTGTATGTTTTCTGTGCAGTGTTTAACTGTGCGTGTGCATCTGTGTGTGTTTGAATGACATCGACAAAGGGACAGAGAGATATTAAAGTCAGTTTCCACTGCATGAAGATTCGTGTGGCTTTATGTGCATGTCAGAGTCCAGTGAATAAAATAGTACTAATATAGCATGCTGCAAAGACCAAATCCCTCCTCCACACTTAATACATGCAAACGGTTTCGCCTCTGTTCATGATAACACAGACTCGACTATCACAACACAACATTGTTTCTTAACTAGGTCACTGAAATCAGAGAGGCAGAAACCGAAGCAGAGAGGAGCTGAAAAAGAAGGAAACTGTAAGTGTATTTTTGCTTTAGGTTATCCAGAATGGCATCATCATTATTACAAACAAGGCCTCCAGTAACAGAGAGAGGGAGAAGGTGGAGAGAGAGAGAGGGAGGGGGAGTGGGGTGGGGACGGGGTGAGAACGACAGAAAAGAAGAGGGCAAAAGGAGAGAGGTGAGGCCTGCTACAGAGAACCACTCCTGGGATCCTAAATGCTTCCTCATCAGTAAACAGTGAATAATTCATCTAGTTACCATAAAGAGAACACTCGCACATCAATGTGCCGTGTGTGTGTTTACGCACACACAGACACACACACACACACTTGCAGTAAAAATCATATTCATGTCACAGACGATCCATTTTTGCAGCAGACAGACCACTCGGCCCTGTGTGGAGCTTTTATTATTCACTAGCTTATGAACTCTGCAGGACCCTTCACTCTATGACTGTCTGCACGTGTGTATGTATTTCTGTGTGTGTGTGTGTGTTTGTGTGCATATATAGGGTCTGTGTGTATTTGTGGCATGGAGGAGTTTCATTTTTCTGCATATGTAAGGGTGAAAAGGAGGACAGAGAACAGAGGCACGCAACATTCCCCTAGCCATGACCCTGGAGTGCGCACACACACACGGAAATGGCTTGTACAGATGATGGAAAGTTGACTGCTCTAGTTTTACCCCAGAAACAAATACACAGTGTCTCATTTCCCAGGACCTCGTGTGTCGTGTATATTACAGTGACCAAACTATCGATCCAGGCTCACCCAAGTTACATAAACACAAACTTCACACACATGCATAACATACACACCTCTTGTGCACACACTAGTACACACACAGCAGAGCAGCAGCCGCCCTCGGAGGTGTGATTCCCCCGCAAGCTCACAGACCTTCATTTCATGTCTTAAATTTATATTTGTCGTGTGTAATAACTAGACGTCTTGGAGGAATACTGCTGTGTGCCACAGAACAAAAGAACAGTATTTTATTTCAGCCTGTGAATTTTTATTATTATGCTAATGTTGTTGGGGAAGCACTGCCGCTGTGTGAAGGTGCCGGCCTCGCTTTTTATGAACTGAGAGGAAAACACAGTGAAACACAATAAGCGGCAGAATAATCAATGCTAAACTGTTTACAAAAGCAGCTCGTGTTGCCGCTCTCTCTTATTATTTGATCACAGCAGTATTTCACATTTGAAATGAAACCAAATATGAAATACAGCACTGTGACATGGTAATGAGGGAAAAGAGGAGGAAATGGGTATTGTGCCCCGGTAATTTCTGCACCGTGTGTGTGTGTGTGTGTGTTGTGTGTGATGACTGATGTCTGACCATAACCCCGGCCCCAGAATGCTATGGACACCTGTCTTCCCACGCAAAGACCCTTCAGGACCCTCCTGTTCAATGCTAGCCTGATTTATTAGACCCCAAGGGCTCCCTCTCTCTGTCTCTCTCACTCTTTCTCTGTTGTCTCATATCCTCCCTCTTTTTTCCCTTTCTCTGTCTCTCACACACACATTCAAACATAATCCTGAAGGAAAATACAGAGAAAGAGAGAGAAATGGCTCCTGTCATTTTTCCACTTTTAACTGGGGCTCTGCAGCGTTCTCTGTCACGGATCCCCCGAGGGGAGGACATCAAACAAAGGGAAAAAACCTTTCACACTTTATTGTCTTTCACCACAGAGAGCTCATATCTCTTTACCACTCTCTCACTCTATCTCACTTTTTTTTTTACTTCTCTCATATTCTTCCCATTCATCTCCTCTCCCTCCTCTTCAGTCCCAGTACATCTCTTTCTATATCTATATTTCATAAAGTTTGACGTTTTGACAGTGCTCTTTGAGTGTGCCAGCTCGTCAGACACACGGAGGGGACAGACATTGAGGAACGTGCAAGGGTAGAATAGCGATTGCAGAGCGGAGATGCGAAACGTTAAGAGTCGGAGAGGAGAGACGGACAGCTGTCTTATTTGGCAGATCAGAGGGACGTTTGAAGCACTGAGGTGTAAAGCACAAAGTTGCCTGTGAAGAAAAAACACCTAAATTTTCTCGTGACGCCACATAAAAACGTGTCAACATAACCATAAACAGCATAAAACAACGAGATAAGAAGCGACATCATCTCTGAGAATCAGGCTGGTCCCGCTCGTTTGTCACTCATGTCTTCAGATCTTCTTGATCTACGTCAGGTCTCCTGTCCGTCTCTTGTTTCTCACGTTTCCAGAGTTTGAAGACGTTTGCTTTCACACGCTTGCATTTCAAGGCATCTCGTGAATAATTGCTTTCCAGATTATCTTGTGTGCTTAAGTAATACACATAAATTCTGGCGAGGCCAGAGGTGGACATGTATGATTTACAGGATGGCTTCAGAAATGTGTGTTTGTGCAGTCTTTCCAGTAACGAAGCTGGAGTTGTTTGAGTGGTTTGAAATGAAGGAGAAATTCATTCAGGCCTGTGCTGAACATTTTGAACCTTTCATTTGGATTGCAATCAAACAGTTTGAATATTTTTTCAGTTTGTTGCATTTAAATCATCCAACATACCTGGAAAACATTTTTCAGAAACACTTTTCACGTACTACTGCAGTAACAGATTCAACTCTCACCCCAATATCCACTTACTGCCCGTGTAAGTATTTTTCCTCTTCTTTACCTGTCAGCCAAAGAATATTTTGTTTTTATGAAAAAGGCAAAAACAACAAAAAAAGTTTTTGTAACACTCCCTGTCGTGCGGCATTTAAAACAGTCATTACTCCTCATTATAGCTGCATCTGCCGCCTTCCCTTCGCAGCAGGTTTGACAGTGATACAGTATTTTCATTAGGAAATACTACAGATGGCATTTTAAGCAGAAATGCCAGCCTTGGCAATTCAGGTTTTTTGTTACATTTTCATAACCAATAACACGATTCATTTTAGATAAGGTGAATGAATAGATAATATTCATTTCTCAGAGCCTTGGCTGGGGTGTCCTGGAGGTATAAAGAAAACATGGTTTCAAATCAATAAAACACAACACAGACAAAACACTCAGAGGGCAGGAATTTCAATTTATACCTCTGTCAAGGCCAAACACCCCAACGTTTGTCAACAGTTAATGAATATAATAATAATAATAATATGTGCTGTACTGTACCTATATCATAAAAATTCACAAAATAATAATAATAATACTGAATGAATATCTGTAAAAATGTCAAATTATACTGTTAACGAAACTTATTAAGTCATACAGCTAAAAATGATACGTTGGAAAAATGTATTTACGCTCATAATGCAATTACAATGCAATTAAGGCACTATTGTAATTAAGTTGTGTAAGATGTCAACAGCACACTTTGAGTGTATTAGTGTGATTATGCTCATAATTACAATATTAGTAATCAGCACTAGTAATTGTAAAAGTTTTTTTAATTGCTTTAATTGCCATACGCCTGTCCTGCACTTCTTCCACTGATGTAGTGTGCATCTGTCAGCGTGGCAGATGGCTATCACGCTCACACACCTTCACAATCACTTGTAATGAAATAATTGAAGTAATTGAAAGCTGCATGTAAAAGTGATTGAACAGGTTTGTCCGGTAATGCAAACATCAGATCGACAGACTCCCATTATAATCTGATTATGTAAACATAGATATTGTGTTAAAATGCTGAACTACTTTGTAACTACAAATTAAGTACGACGTTCGTCTCGTTTACACATTCGTGCATTTGACTATATGTTTATATGTGTACAAGCACACACATATCATTGACGCACAAATACACATATAGGTGCATGTATACTGACAGACTGACTGAGAGTGATTGCATTCAGTGTAAACTGTCACATACCAACCAGATGAGGAATAGGTCCGAGGATTAGTTACACATACCACACACACATACACACACACACACACTCTCAGTGAAACAGGGCAGGACTGAAAATAAATAGCTTGCAGTGCCCTTCATCTTAAGGTAACTGTTTCCCTGTGGACTTCCTGCCCTTTTGCAGCTAGTCAAGTTTCTGAGTGTGAAGAAGCCCCCAGCACCGTTATTTCCATCATCCAGTCTGGAGATGGAGCTCTCCAGGAAGTAAATGGCTTGACACAGCTGGCTTCTTCTGGTCTGAGCGGGGGGTCAGCTAATCAATACCATGAAGGCAAATCAATCCTGCTGTGAATCGCTCGGTGATTTTCACAGTGTGTGCCGTGCAAATTTTTGTGAATTCCCAAGTGATTCTAGTTTGTAGCTGTTAAATGGGACACAGCCCGACGATGTGTAATATGGACTAATACATCTAATTTGACTGCTCATTGTATACGGGACACAGATTGGATGTGTGGTGTGTGTGTTTGTGTGTCCATCTTTTGTCTGCACGTGCTCGTGCGTTTATGTCGTTGTGCTTGCGCGTTCTGTGCGGGAATGTGTGTTATATGCACACACTTGTCTGTGGTGTGTGTGTGCATGTTGAAGAGTTGTACCCAGGTGCACTGCCTGGGGGGTGGTGGGTTGAAAATCTTCTGTGTGTGTGTGTGTGTGTGTGTGTGTGTGTGTGTGTGTGTGTTTGTGTGAAGGGATGACAGGATGCATCAGGAGGATTCTTTACTCAAAATCCCCCAACAAGAAATAAGGTCAAATTCTAAATCTAGTGTCAGAAAAGAGGAAGAAAAGGAGAAGCAGACTGCAGCTGGAGGGTATTTTTATGCAAATGATGATGCGCTGAATTAGATATGTTGAATAAAAATGAGAGATTTCAGAAAAACTGCCTGAATGGCACAAAAGCATAGTAGGTGAAAGGTGAATAAACAGTGACGTACATGTTACAATGACAGCACAAAGATACTTCCTATTATCCTCACAGAGAGCATAATAAATTAGTTTAATTCAGCGGGAGGAAGAATTTGAGTTTTTAAGTCCAAGTGTAGAATGTATCTTGATACAGTGTCGATGAGACAAAGTGAGTGAGACAAAGACAAAGCAGGGAGACACCTGCACGGTCTGTAACTCATCTGCTCCGTTATTCCATTTAGCCCTCCGGGGATTGGGCGTGTGTCCGAATATGAGCTTATAAAATAACAGGAGAATACTGCACATATAGACACAACACACACCCACACGAAAAACCAGCACATGCATCCACGTTTAAGTATTTCTCAACTCTCATGCCTGCAGGAAAGCATGATAAATCATACGTGTAAATATTTGGTACAGAGCCTGGGGTTCCATCTGAATAAGCCATCAGTTGGAAGTGTGTGTGACGTGTGAGCATATGTGTGTGTGTGTGTGAGTGTGTGTGTCTGTTTCACTTTTTCAGATTTGTTTTGTGTGCCGATACAAGCTTGTAGCCCTGAGCTCATATTTTTCCATTAGCTTGTAATGAAATATGGAAAATGTCAGCCCATGTTATGTCAGCCGTAATAAATGATAATAAGTTATAATACGTGACAACTCTAAGGAATAGTACGCAAACTCCTGGCTGTTAGTAGAATTATCATTAACTATCTCAAACCTAAAATGGATATTAATTTACTTAAATACATCAACCACGAAGGGCTCCAAGAAAGAAAACGGATGCTTCATGCTCCTCATTGACCACAGCTGTTAAAAACTCATTTAAACTCAATATTACTCCTTGATATAATATGCATTACAAATCTTTCCGTTAATTAGGCCTATTCATCATTACGTTGCCGTGCGGTGCTTCGTGTTGATGAATGCTCAATTGTCAATGCTAATGCTCGGTGCTCATCTTGAAATGAAATTCAATGAGAAAATTAGATGTAAAAAATGATCTGTGAAGGATGATGCGTTGCGAGCTTTGATCACAGTGCCATCACGCTGCTTTCATGCCTCGTGGTAGAAGCATTGAACTGGCTCTTCCACTTAATTTTCGGTCCAACGCTGTGGTTGAATGTAGATAAACTAGACCTGGTTCAATTTGTATTTTATGACCCAGAAGTCCATGTATTTTGTAAAACATTTTTTTGTTTTTAAACATCAGAATCTATTATTTATTCTGCAGATGTTCATTTTTGTCTCAGAGGACAGTCCCCCCACCCTTATCACATTTATTCTTACCACATTTATTCACCACTTTTGCAGCTTTGGCAGCCCCGTGGCCGGTAAATGGGCCACTGCAGCCCACCCTGACTTGGCTTTGGGTGGGCCTGTTCGCAGGGTGCCAAGCAGGGTGTCTGTGGCTGTGTGTGAGCAGTGGTGATGTGAAATGACATGCTGTTTAAAATGGATCTGTCTAAATTATTCAGTCTGTTTTTTTAGTGTCAGCGTTCAGTGATGGTGTCTGGTTGTCACGGAAACATAGTCCCATAATCACAACCCCACAGCTGAGTCCCCCCCTGGAGAGAGAGAGAGAGAGAGACAGAGAGAGAAAGGGTGTTACGCTGCACAATCATTTGTTCTCAGAATTACATGGAGGGAAATAGTCTCGCCCCTTTTCAAACGGCGAAAAAGGGAAAGGTTGTTTTTTTGAGACAGAAAGACTATTTTTATGACCACTAGCAGTGCGACCGTATACGGGGCCACAAAAATGATAGAACGCATGATGTACAGTACAGTACACTGCCAGTAGGCTGTAGGGGAAATACAATACTTGCCTGGAACTGATGAATACACATAGGCGGCTCTCTCGCTCCGTCTTCCTGCCTCGCACGCACGCACGCACGCACACACACACACACACACACACATAGGATGGGTCCCAGGCTGTGTCGGCAGTCTTTATGGATCTCCAGTGAGACATGAACACATGGAACAGTCATCTACCTTCCAGCTGCTGGTGTGGAGTTTCTCTCCATCTCCTGCTGCGATCCTCTCTGTGATGAGAGGCTGCATCTGGGGGCCGCCACTTCACTTACTGGACTCTTATCTGCAACGCAAAAACTCCTCTTCACTGCCACTGAGCTCTCTAAAATCTGTGCGCGCCTTTGTGCTTTTGTTTGTGTACAGTAAAAGCACCTAATTGTGAGCGATCGGGCAGTCGAGGGAGACAAACGGCTGCATGAACAGCTGAGGAATCAGACAGTGACTCTGTTATCCACCCAAACGCTGGGATTTAAGACGCTGCCAAGAGCCCAGACACACGGAGAGCATTGCCAAGAGGAGCCTGCATATGTTTGCGTGCACGATGACACACAAAGACTCTTCCACTTGCACAGATTGCATCATGCATTTCAGGTCGTTTCATCATCTGTTCATCATTTTTCATCTCAAGGTTTTCACTCTAAACAAACAGCCATAATTCAGGCGTTGATTCATTTAGAAGGAGAAAGACAGATTCTTGTTTACAAATTGGTTCGTGTTCAGGAAGGCTAGTTGATATATATACACCAGCTGTTTCAGCCCATTACACATACACTCATCAGCATTTTAAGCCCCATTTAAGCTCACAAGTTAACAAACTTGGGTCCAGTACTTCGTTGTAGACAAGCAGATACACAGAGATACCGTGTGTATTGATATGAGTCGTAAACCTCAGTGTTAGTGGCCCTGTTGACACAGGTAGAGGGGATTTATGTTCGTTTTCTCCTGACACTGTTTATTTCTTCTGTGTTGTTCAGCTGTTGTTCCGCTATGCTACTTGCATCTCAATAAACCCAATGAAATTTTTAAAGCCGCATTAAACAAGAGGGAAGGGAGCGATAAACAGAGCTCTGAGTCGTACTCAAATAAAATAAATATTTCACTTTTCACTGGAGATGCTCTGTGCCATAAAGCAGAGAGCTTCATGCCAGCCAAGATATGTTAATCCCCACGGCAGTCATTTGGAGACACGCTGCCTGCTGTCTTCACAGTAGGACTCCAAATCCCACCATCCGCATCGTACACTTTCATCCCTACCTGTCAGCAGATAAGAGCTTCATACACCTGCAGCAACTTGTGTGTGCTTGTGTGTGTTTGTGTGTGCCCACTGAGGAGCTTGCTGTGCAAGCATATTCGCAGCCAGCGATTTCGACAAGCCTAATGAATCTCCCGAGAACACCTACCTGCCAGCTTTCTCTTGTTGTGTCTTGTCTTCATTGTTCTCTCAGTCAGTTTTCTGCCTTCTTATTTTCCTCCCTCTCTGCCTAAACTCACACTGCTTTTTTCCACAACACAGTGGGTTTTGTGTCCACCAGCCAACAGGCTTTTTTCTCTTCCTTTTTTTTTTGTGCACACATCTCACACATCCCCATTAACTCCAGAGGAGCTAAATGGGCTGAGGGAAACCTGCTGTTATTCCTGATGGAAATGTGATGAACTTCACTCACAGCGATGCCCATGTTGTTAAGCTGGCTTTGATCATTGTTGTGTGCGAGACAAAAACGGCTTCCAGATAGGAGACTTAATTATACGTGCCCATGCTGTATTAGTCATGGCTGGGTTCAGCTTGTCTATCCAAAAATCCATTACCTATGCCTGAGGAAGCCTTGTTAGTTTACAATGGAGCGCTAACTACACTACATTATGATACATGGACCCCGTCTTGCTGTAATCACTGTAATTAGTGAGGATAAAGTCAGTCAACATGAGCGGAGGAACCACAGCGGTGAAGAACAAAAGATTCAAATTCTGTCATTCTAGCATCACATCCACCGTACAAGTCCCTCAAAACACACACACACACACACCATCAGTTAGAAAGTTGTGACTGCTGATCTGTTGCCTTGTGTGAAGTAGGGCGGTGCACACACACACACACACACACACACACTCACACACAGAGCATGGGTAATGAAACGCTTCACACTCATTTGGCTTTTGCACTTCAAATGAGATTGGCATGGTGCAGCGTCTAAAACACAACCATTAGATCTATAATGATCCCACAGCCTACTCCCTGTGGATTCACACAAACACACACGCACGCACACACACACACACACACACACACACACGCACACACAGAGAGAGAGAGAGCGTCAGAGACAGTCCTGTTATCATGTATATGCTATAAGATGATCCAATATATATTCTTTTATTACCATTATACGAGAGCGACCAAAGCAAAATAAACCAGCCACATTACTAAAATAAATTAATAAATAATCAGTAAAGTACAGTGCCCCAATGGGCAAATAATAAAAAAGAGCAC
>OMNV01001147.1:6080-49698 GCA_900303265.1 Brotula barbata | reverse complement strand
TGGCTGAAGAACAGAGACGGAAAGAGGGCTAGAGGCTGAAAACAGAATAGTGCTGATGGAGGCAAATGATTCAAGCTGGAAACAAAACTGACAACAGATTAGGCTTGAAAGGAAAGAAGGGAAGAGATGAGACCATACAGGCGGCGAGGAGGGGGCTCTGTTTCAAAGGACGAGATGAAAAAAACAGGCTTAATATTGTGGTAGAATATGGAAAGAGCGGTGCGGGCTTGCTGGAGGTTTTATTGTGTCTATATTGGACCCGTACCCCAGGGGACGAAGCAAACCAGGCTGTGGATGTGTTGAATGGCTCTCATGCGTCAGTTGTTCCCATGAGGAGTTTATCCTCGCCTTTATTCTCTTCCTAACAATATTTTCAAATCAATTTAGTATTCACCGCCTTGACTTTACTTATCACAAATTGCCTATTTATATGCACGGAAGCATTGAATTTTCTTTTGACACCACGGCTATGCATATTTTGAACGGGAGCTTAGGAAAGCGCCTTCACAAATACAGATTATGAGAAAGCTGTTTCAATAACATTTGCCTCATATCGTGTATTGATAAATTAAACACCGCAGATCCTCTCGGGGAAATCCTCTTGCTGGTGGAGACCAAAGACGAGGGCACCACGGGAGCTGCTAGATATTCCGCGACGTGCTCAGCGAAACTTCAGCAGATACTTGGCAGGGGAAGGGGTTTGAACCTTTATATAATTCAAAGTTTGGACTGCAGTCCTCGGTTTAAAGGCTAGACTCCCGTCTCGGTGCGTCACCCTGCTGGGAAATGTTGGTGAATGAGCGCTTTTGTGTGTTTTTAGAGCAGCTCATTATTCTGATACCCTCTGAAAGAGAATAAACCTGCTCTGATTAGATTGGGAGTGGTATTTAGCTACTGCAGGCAGATAGGAGGGAAAGAAGGAGGCTGTTGGTGCGGCAGTCAAAGACGAGACAATGTGTCCTCAGTCCTCGGACCGTCTGTACAGTGGTGGTTGGCACTGGACGCAGACTGTGTGTGTCTGCGGGTTGGTGTCAGTATTTAACAGGCTGGAGAGAGATTCTGAGGTGTAGTGTGAGTGGGGGTCTCTACTCCTTAAAAGTCATTTTCGATTTTTAATACTCAGAACACTACTGCCCCCAAATGGTGGGACACGGCTCCTCCGTGCCCTAAATCAAATAAAAATAAATGAGAGCTGGAATGTGTGTGTGTCTGTGTGTATGCGTTGGTGTGTAATTGCAGGATTTTGTGGGTGTGAAAGTGACGGTATGACATTAAGGGTGGATTTTGGTAAAGACCGTGCACTTTTGAGTTTGCTCGGCCATTAAGCGATCACACCACCATCAGATCTGTGAGTGTGTGTCTGCGTGGTAGCCCATACACTGCAAAGCCTCTCTCTGGCCTAATCTAATAGGAGCACAGTGTGACTGATGCATTAGGTCTGCCCTCTAATCTCCCTGTCTCCCTCTCTAACTGCCTCTCTCTGCCTCGAATGATCTATGATATAAAAGTCTTGTTCGTGTTTGACCCTCGTTGCTTTCAGAACTGCAGCAACAGACGAAACATTGCGGCCAATTTGGATTTAGGGAGTTTGTTCCTAATTTGTTCAGGGACTGAAATGCACAGCCTGATGGGTCCATATATCAACCTCTGCCGGAGAACACTTTTTGCCCCCGAACCTGTGGTTATTGCTGTATTTATTAGCAAAAAAATGAAATATAGCTGTAATTACTGTGAAATATTGAACCTTTGGTCCGCAGCACCTTATGTTCTTGAGAGTTGTAGTCTATGGCCTTTGTGTCACTCCCTGCCCGTATAAGCAGCATTATCTCGTTCCCTGTGTGAAAATATTCTTCATCTCTGAACCCTGGCTGATCTTTGGTTTATTACTCTCCTGGTTTATTACACTATTACAGAGCGGCACGGCTGATTGATCATCACTTTCAAACCGCGGCATGTTCTCATCCACTTTTATTAGGTTTGATTGTCACAGAGATGTAGGATTGTGTGTTTAAGATCAAAGACTCCTTCACACTGTAATCTTAGTGCTCTGTGTGTGGAAGTGTGTGTATCAGAGGCAGAGAGAGAAAGAGAGAGGGGTGGGGCGAGGAAGGCATGAATATAAACTTTCCATTTCAGGTTAGGTGCAGCTCTTAAAGTCGCACACATCTACAGTAAATTATTAGGCATGGTAAGAGTGTTTCACTTTTTGCCTTGTTGACTCTTCTCTGTGTGTGTGTGTCCTCTGCAGGTCAGTGCCAAGTGGTCACCCCCCAGTGCCGTATCCAAAAGTGCACTAGTGACTTTGTTTCCCTGACCTCCCACCTCACACCAGCCATCGATGGCTTTGACATCGAATTTTGTAAGGCTTTACGCGCATACTCAGCCTGCACCCAGAGGACAGCAAAGTCCTGCCGCGGAAACCTGGTCTTCCACTCAGCCGTGCTGGGGATCTCGGACCTCATGAGCCAGAGGAACTGTTCCAGAGATGGGCCCACTTCCTCCACACACCCAGAGGTCCACCATGAGCCCTGCAACTACCAGAGTCGCACTCAGCATGCCCACACGCACTCTCACGCTCACGCCCACACACACTCTCACTCCCACGCTCACGGCCACGGCCACAGCCATTCTCGGCCTGGGTACCTGTTCTGCGGACTTTTCGGGGACCCCCACCTAAGGACATTTAAGGACAGCTTCCAGACTTGCAAGGTGGAGGGGGCATGGCCACTTATTGATAATGACTATCTGTCGGTGCAAGTCACAAATGTTCCCGTGGTAACTGGATCCAGTGCCACGGCAACCAATAAGGTGAGGAGGGAACGGAGGCTGGGAGAGTAATTCACTTTTTGGGGCCTAATCTGCTCTTGTTAAGGCTGCAAGATTTTCATAAGTGGGAGCATCTGGTGTAATCAAGTTTATTGTCTCTCTTGTGCTGGATGTGAATGCATGCTTGTGCGCGTGTGTTTCAGAGTGACAAACACATTTTTGTAAGCTGTTTTTCTGTCACAGAGTGAAACATCTTTATCAGTGTGAGGCTGGAAAATCTCTCTCTTTCTCTGTATGTCCGCCTGTCTGTCTGTCTGTCCGTCTGTCCGTCTTACTCCTTCTCACAGGTGTGAGGCAAACAGATTTTGTGACTGTCTCTTGTGACTGAGCCAGTGTTGGAAACCTAACTTGGTTAATGGCTGCATATAGCCTGACCTCTAATAACATGGAATGAGATGTGTGAATGGACCCAGTGTCTATGTGTGCGTGTTTGTTTGCAAGCATTTGTGTGTGTGACACGCACTCAGCGTTAACCAGCTTAAAGCACTATGTATGTTAAAGGTTGTTATCCTTGCCGCAAAAAAAAAAAAAAGACACAAACATGCACGAACGCACACACACTAAGAAACAGATGATGAGACGCATGAGGTGATCTTTGTGGTGTCAAAGAAAGTATGTTGATGTTTCCCCCAGTGATCTGCCCTCACTAGCTGAGTCGATGGCTTTAATTATTAACACATACACACGCATGCACATACTTAGCCATGCACACACACAGGCAGATACACACTCACATTAAGCAAATAGTATGTTTGCTGCATGGTAGAGCTGAAGGTTTGACCTTGTGTCAGAGGTGGGGCAGGTTATTAGTCACAATTATTAGGGAAACACACACAGACACTCACACACACACTGACTCACTAACTCACACAGATACACACATTAACAGCCCTCCAGGCTTAATGGCCTGCCAGGCCTCATTCCTCACGGCTGTCATGTGAACAAAGCAGCCATTCACCGGAACTATGATGGTAGTGCTAACCGTAATGCTCACACCACACCCTGTATCCACCACGGCTTCCACACACCACTGTGGGCCCTGTGTGTTTTGTATGTGTTTTTTTATGTGTGTTTGTGTATGTGTGTGTGTGTGTGTCAGCTTGTTTGCTTAGCTGTGTCAAATTACAACTTGTTAAAAAGTCATTTAGTCATTTCTCAAATGTAGTGTGATGAGAGTCAATAACAAGTGTAATGTGTGAATGTCAATATTTGTGTTGGAGACTGTGAACGTGTCAAAGAGTTTCTCTGGATTTATTCCGTGTTTGGTGTATTGATTGTGCGTGTACAAATTCATAATTGAAATTCACTGAACACTGATGTGTCCCTCTACAGGTCACCATTATCTTTAAACCCTACGAGGGTTGTACAGACCAGAGAGTCTACCAGGCCATCACCGACAATCTCCCCGCTGCGTTCGACGACGGCACGGTGAGCAGCGGCGACCCCATCCATGCGTCCACCGGCGTAGAAGGTGCCACCGGGAAGGTCCGTGCGCTGTGGATTTCTGAGCGCAGCCCAGGACGCCACGTGGAGCTGTATGCTGGCTACATAGGCGTAACGGTGATAGTCCGCCAGCTGGGCCGCTACCTGACCCTTGCGGTACGGATCCCAGAGGAGCTGGCCCAGGCCTATGATGCCACTCAGGACCTGCAGCTCTGTCTAAACGGATGCCCCAAAGCAGAACGCATTGACCAGGGAGGGCATTTGCCCCTGCCCTTGTCCCCACCCGCCCTCGGCCTCCAGCTTCAGCAGCTGCGTCGGCCTAGCCACTCCCCACAGACACAGGTGTCCTCCTACAGTATCCCGCAAGTTTTTGGTGTGGAAGGGGCACGAGAACGCTGCCGGGAGCAGCTGGAGGTGCAGGACATTTACTTCCATTCCTGTGTGTTTGATCTCCTGACCACCGGGGATGCAAACTTTACAATGGCGGCATACAGCGCCCTGAAGGACATGGAGAGTCTTCACCCCCACAGGGACAGATGGAGGATCTACCCCCGTGGCTCTGCCTCCACGGCGTTGCACCCTGATTCTCAGCCTGTCCGACACCTTGCTCTCCTTCTGCTGTGTGCACTCAGCTTGGTGTTGATGTAGAGCCTTTGTATTGATGTGTGCATGTAAGTGGGAATCAGTGTGTGCCTGGATGTGTTTATATACGTGTGTGTGTGTGTGTATGTGTGTGTGTGTGTGCACTACAGAAGGAGAGTTAAGGAGTGTTTTGCTGAGCACTGATACTGATCGTCCTCTGTCATTATGAGAGGAAACATCAAGCTGGGTAGTTACTGGGCACTGGTAGATTTTTAGGAGAGATGGTGTCCTGTTGCCCCTCCCCCCGACCCCCACCAGGCAGAGGATGGACTGGATACACCAGCTGTGATTTACTGCAAGGACCAACTCAAGAGGCATGACGACGTCACAGTCTGTCTTCAACTTGGGATATGACGGCATTTATAATGACACAAAGAATCACGTATGTGAATGATTGTGTATCACACAATAAAGATACACATCCCAGACTGTAAATAACTTGTTTTATTTTCAGTGCAGTGTAATAATGATGTAGGTTTTGATTCCTTTTGTGCCGTTTGATGTGATTTTATTTTTAATACCTCAGACAGAGGATGTTTGTGTTAACAGAAGCACTTTATTTTCATTTTCATTTCCTTTGCAAATCCACATCAGTGTTTCAATCAGTGTTTCTTCTACTTGCTTCACCTACCAACAGCTTTTTAACCGGAGACCAATTGAGAAGCTGTTTTTGCATCCTGTCAATAGAAATGTACGATGGATACACGGTGCTGACTTATTTTTTAAAGAGCTGATTTGACTCAGCCTCCGATCTGAAGTCAGTTAATGTGAGTTGTTTCCTGTTGAATGTATAATGAATATTTTCACAGCAAATGTTGTTAGGACCATTTTGTTGTACAGATTTGTAGTTTGTCTTCAGACCAGATTTCAAGTGTGTGTGCGTGTGTGGTGTGTGCACGCAAGTGTTTTTTTGTTTGTTTCCTTTATCAACCGGTGACGTGCTTGGATGTGTTTGTATTTCCTCTGAGATCCGTGTTCAATGGATTCTTGTGTTTTTTTCCAAACAGGCTGTGATCATTCTGGCTCGTGTATGTTCTCCTACGTGTTCTCTGTTGTGTTAATTTTGAGCCAAAGACATTCACATAATGGAGGCCTTGTCAGAGGGGCACAATAGATTTTATGTACAAAAGATATCACAAACCCATCAAACCAAGACCCTTCCCCTCCACACCCGCCTTCTTCCCTTTTCAAACTTGCTACTGTAGTCTCGTTTACTCCTGTCAAGATTGACACGCTGCTCTTTGCTGGGATGTGTTTGATACTGGAGTGCAGACAAAACACTGCAAATTATTGAGAACCATCGTGTCTGCTTGGATATGTGCCCCAGCAGTGTGTTATGGGTACATTTGATACATGGTAGAAATACTGTACATCAACCCGTAAGATGATGAGCCTTTCTAATGTGTAACGTTCTGTATATGCCCCATTCGCTTGGCTGTATAAGCTTCTGCTCAGTTTTTGGCTTTGTGATCTCTTAAGTCATGTGTGAATGTCAATTTGGTGAAGAGTGACTGGTCAGTGTTGAAATACTTAACTTATTTATGAACGTAGTGTCCTGTATAGGAAGCTCCATATTCTTGCTGTTGAATAATTAAAAAACGTCAGATGTGATTGTACTGCCACCTAGTGGTGCTCTGTTGCTATGTCAATGTGTTACTCAAGGCGCTCCAAAAGAAAAAAAAACGCTGAGGAAAGCGATGTGTCCAAGTGTTTTATTTAAAAAAAAAAAGCAAAACAGTCCAATCCTGCTTATTAACTTCACATTTTAAAGTAATGTCAAAGTGAAAACAAACATGGAAATAGCCAAATATTTCACACACAATTGTGTGTGTGAAAATGTCAATCATCAAAATGTCTTTGTATTGTAATGTAATTATAAAAAAAATTAACACACAAAAAATGGAAAGCCATGTATGAGTAATGTAAGTATGAGTAATAATCCACACACAGAAACGCACACACACACACATTAACCCATCTGTCTGAGGTTGGCTTTTGATCAGATACCAGGTTTGGCCTCACAAAACCGGTTTTCAACTGCCAGAGTCAGAAACACCTGGGACATCTATGAGAAAAAGCGGCTTCGCCAAAACATTTGTGCTTCTGCTGCCTTTGGAGAGTAGATCGTCTCCGACTGTATCCATGAGACTTTCCATTCCAAAGCATAACGCCCTCCAGAATAGAGCGTCCCAGTCCAGTGAAATGCTCACCGTGAAACTGTAGGAAAGATAGTCGTCCTCCTCTAAGTGCGATGTCTCTCTAAGGTCACATGCATCAGTGACTCATCGACTCCAGGAATCTGAAAGGTCGAATTATAGCTTATAAAATACTTTCAAAGTTAAACAAGACATTTTTCCACACTGAAAACATGACATTTTCTCAATCCCGGCAGCTGCACTTGCTATATTTGCACAGTATGTTCCTCTTACCACTTAATAACAGCATACGTGGTCATCAGAGTATTAAAAACAAGGCTTTTCAGAAAAAGCAGTCTCAGGGCCAGGACAGTCACCTCACAGGTCCGCGTCCTAACATCTGGAAACCAAAACACACACAGACCAACTTAAAGAAAAACATCTGGCTGATCACGGTAAATGTTCATGGAACTTCCTGACAAATATTACCTTCTCTCTCATCTTCATAGTCCACCTCACCGTGACCATCTGAAAGAGAATGGAGGCTTCACTACAAGGGGGAATTAAACACTCATCTTTGTAATTATTGTAAACACGAACAGATACATTCCAACCTGAGGAGTTTAAGCGGTGCTTCCTGTTGACTCTGGGGTGTCGGTGATATTTTACAGAGCAACGGTATGACGGCCAGTCGCTGGTCGCCACAGTGATAACGGCTACAGCGCCACGCGTGCGCGGCTTGTCAACCGAAAAGCTGGAAGGCACCATGTGGTCCTCTGCCGAAGATTTCCAGCTGACCTCTAGGTGCCCTCCTCTGAAATCACTGATCATACACACCAGAAGAGTCCAGCCCAGCTTTTCACCTGATAGATGGACAGGAGGAGCCAGAGACGCCAGCACATTACCCTCAACCCCCCCTGGTCCAGACCAGAAGAATGGAGAAGAGAGAAAGTTAAACACATTGTCAGGGATCATTTGAATGCATCTGGAGTGGACATTTTCCTAAATAAATATTTAACATTTAACATATTCATGGACACATTTTCAGTAATCTTACATTTGTGTAAAGATTATGTGTTTTGCATAATTCTGTCTGACTTTGGATTTTAAAACCTTAAACACAGGTCGGTGAATTGTTCATTGAATACATTTTAAGGCAAACAGTTAAATTAGGGGCTATTGAGGATAAGTTAAACGTTTTCACATTAGTGAACCATAAATAATTGAGTCAAACATAGAAAAGGCATCAAAAATTAAAAATTAGAGAAATTATGATACAAAGAAATATTAAAATCCTTTGAGGGTTGTGAAATCGTGAATTTTTTTAAGATAAGCCATTGATAATGCTCTTTATTCCAGATCTGTTGGGTATCATATCATTCTCATTTCCCCAGAATGCATCCTGATATATTTCTTTGAAGATTTTGGCTTTTTGCTAGAATTTACATGAAAGCTTTATAAATATGGACCCACTGGTGTACAGCTCAGAGTCTAAGAGCTTAAAAACCTTCTAACACTCACTCATTAAACTAAAACAGTATCCTGTCAATATTTCCTGAAAAGGCAGTATTTTGTACATTTGTACATAATTTAATGGTACTAATGAACAATTATCAAAATAATGGAAGAATCATAAGCGCTCACCTGTCCATAAATAGATGATGGGGAGGTAAAAGAGACCTGTGGATGGCTCTGTCATTTCAGTCTGTCAGCTTTTGTAGGTGATCACTGTGTTGTGTGTATCTGTGTGTGTTAGTGTGTGATAGCGGGGAATGCCAACGGGTTGTACCAAGGTGCCAGCAAGTACAGGAGCGTTGCATTGTGGGAAAACTTCATCTCTCGTTGCTCTGACCTTAAAAGCAGCCAACCGTGCCTGAAACACACACACACAAACTAAAACAAATCTCATTTCCCTGAGGAATTTATGACACCCCTAGCTGTAATGTAAAATAATTAAAAAGTGTCAAAGTGTGAAACTGGAAACATCAGGATAGTTTACAGGCTTCTGGGTGCACAGCTGTGCCTAGATGGATCGACTGACAACAACAGTCTTGTGGGACACACCTGCATACACACAAATTTACTACTGAGTCTGCCCCGCACCCCCACCATCCTCACACACGCACACACACCCCACACACTCATCACAGGCAGGATATTGGCAGCAGCAGAGGACAAAGCTTGAAAGAGAAAGTGAAAGCTACAAAGAATGAAGCTAAATCGAGGTAAACCGTAGAATAGATGGCATTTAGTCCTTTCCCAAACATTAGACAAATATTTAACAGTGTTTGACAGTGGTTTTAACTAATATTCAAAACGATGTAGGTTTTATTCTCCACGGTACAGCATATGCAGCGCATGATTTGAAGTGCAGCCATGCCTCTGCAGCTGTTGTCAAGTACAGTAATAGCTCTGAACTCACCTTGACGTGTCCGCAGAGGAAAATCTGTGACGGACGGGAGTCATATACTACATTTGGTGCCATAGAAACAGCTGCACCTTTTTGTTATTGTTTAATGAAGTTACTATAAGAATAATGTTTCAAGTACGACCACGCGGGAGACTGCTGAATCTCCCCTGAGCCGTCTGGGCAGTTCAATATCGATGTAAACATGTATAAAGTAATACAAACACGTCTAACTGTCTGAGGACGTGAGAATTTCATTAAATTCAACATAAACTCGGCACCAAGGCGTTCAGTGCTGCCTCTGGTGGCTAAAAATTAAATCGCATCAATTCCTACGTACAAGTAATACATTGTATGCAATATAGCCTTCGACCACCAGGGGCAGTATCGAGCTCAACGCAAGCGAAATCTCCTGAGAAGTAAAGAAGAAGAAGTTACTGCGCCGTCAAGTTTAGTATAAAAATATGTTTTCAAAATTCCCTGAAAAGGGAACACTATTTTCAAACAGGTGTGGCAAATGTTGACTGTTTACTTAACGATCAAAGCTGGTTAATGGTCTGTTTTTCTTTTTTTCACAGCATGTTTTAATAATGAGGGCGTCTGTGGTGTTTTAGATCAGCATGCTGCATGAGGCTCAGCGTGACAGCACAGCAAAAAAATAACAAGAAAATAAAAGGTCATCTTGACATTTCTTATCTTGCAAAACACGTCACTTCATTATCACAGATTTGAATTGGTCACGCCCCAATGACCGCTAGTTTGAAAGGATAAAAGCAGCTTTGTTTGGAAAACAATGAAAGACCTGCCCAAATGTGGACATATGGACATATGGGAAACCCCAAGCATCAAAGTCTTAATGATATCAATACAACTGTTTTCTGGTGTTATTGATATTGCTTCTTTGAACTGTTTTGACTTCATCATAATAGAATAACAATCATTTTGTGTGTTAAAATCTTGTCTTTTGTTTTTTTTTAAGTGACTGATGTGTCCTCAAACCCATAACCTTTTATTTGTCTCTTCCAGATTTCAAAGAAACGGCATTGTGATGTTCACCGAGATTGCCTGACATTTTTTCTCCCACTACACTGTGACAGTGTGACATGACAAACCTCCAAGGCTGACATTCAGCACGCTCGTTTACTGGCCATTTCTTTCTCCTCTTTGTGATCTGACAGATTGATTTCATTACTATCATCCTGTTAGCTATAGCTGAACTATCTATATCTTCTGACTGTTTGAAGGATTTTTCTTCTGCAATGGTCACAATGAGGTTGTTAGTGTTGTCATTAGTTCACATTTGTCTGGTTGGGTCTCAGCCCACCCAGAGTCCACACCAAACACTAGTTCCTCCCCACTCCACTGGAGAACAATCTCATTTGGGTGCAGACAACCTGTCCTTCCCATGGAGCCGATTGCGCCTCCCAAGGTGTTTGCCACACAAGTTGTTTATTGTAATGTGTAGAAAACTGACAAGAAAATTGCAACTCCATTTCTGAGTTGTCAATTTTAATATATAATATGTGATTCTTGTATTAGATACATCATTCCACGTCACTACCACCTCCTACTGCACCCCAACCTCACAACCCACAGTTTCAACGGCTCAGTTCAGATCCAGCTTGATGTGCAGAACAATACCAACTGGGTTGTATTACACAGCAAGGGTCTGCACATCTCCAAGGCCATCATATTGGACCACAACCTTGAACATCTGTCTGGCCAGGTACGTGTGGTAGCAGAACCCTCATGCTTGTATTGTTACCTGCATCAGATATCGTCATATTGATGTAGCTGACAGATAAATTTCCTTTTCTCCATTACTCACATATTAAAGGCCAGGTAAATGTTTGAATCTGCTACTTTTCTCTACGTAGGTCCTTCCTGTTCTTCACAACCCTGTCCATGAGCAGGTGGGAATTTTCTCCCCCAAAGTGCTAAGCAGCAGGCAGAAGTACTTCCTTTACATTGAGTTTGGGGCACAGCTTGCAGAGGGCTTCTATGGTTTCTACGAAAGTACATACCAAACCAGTACTGGAGAGAGCAGGTAAGAGTAGATAGCTCAAATATTTCAGAACTCACAAGCAAATGTAGTAAAATTTTGATGACACAGCTGTCTCTGTTCAGAACCTTAGCTTCAACTCATTTTGAGCCAACCAGCGCTCGGATGGCATTCCCCTGTTTTGATGAGCCAAGCTTCAAAGCAAACTATTCCATATGGATCAGAAGGAGCCCAGACTACATTGCTCTTTCCAACATGCCTGTTGTGAGTATCGCTGATATGCTGTTTTCTACTTTATGGCGGACTGTGGTCCTATCCGTGTGGAGTTTGCATGTTCTCCCTGTGTCTGCACTGGTTTCCTCCATATTCTCCGATTTCCTCCCACCACCAAAGACATGCAGGCTAGGTGAATTGGTGTATCCAAATTGTCTATAGGTGTGAATGGAAGTGTGATTGATTTGTGTATCTTTCTTTGTCAGCCCTGCAATAGACTGGCGAACTGTCCAGTGTGTACCCTGCTGATCGCGATCCTGACTTGAATAAGCGGTAGAGATAATGGGTGAATGTATAATTAATGCCATATTAAATACATTGCGCTGCTGTGTATTTCAGGAGAAGACGGTTGAACTAAATGGTGGCCTGTTGGAGGACCGCTTTGCTACAAGTGTGAAGATGAGCACCTACCTAGTAGCTTTTATCATCTGTGACTTCAAATCTGTAACTGCTGCAACATCTTCTGGGATTCAGGTGTGGATTTACTGAAGTTTACTTTTCTCTTCACACCCATAGATTTTACAGTACATTTACAGAACAAATATTTATTTCAGCTGCAGATGATTTGTTTATTTACGCATTGTTGTTGTTGCCAATACAGGTGTCTGTCTATGCTGTCCCTGCAAAGTTGCAACAGACCCTCTACGCCCTGGAGGTTGCTGTGAAAATGTTGGACTTCTATGAGAAATATTTTAACATCCCATACCCATTACCCAAGCAAGGTAAACATCTTTTTAAAGAATCTGTATTGTGAGTGTTTGTCCTTCTTTCCTATGCATATGGGCCTCATATTTTAGCTATCTTACACCCATTCTTCCAAAAACTGTGCCTTACTTCCCTCAGATCTGATAGCTATCCCAGACTTCCAGTCCGGTGCAATGGAGAATTGGGGTCTGACCACCTACAGAGAGACCAGTCTTCTCTTTGATCCTGTCACATCCTCTGTTTCTGATAAACTCTGGGTTACCAGGGTGATCGGCCATGAGCTGGCCCATCAGGTGAGAGTTTGTCTGCAAGTTAATGAGATAGATTTTCACTCTGTATTTTTCTTATACAACACGTGTCAACATTTGTCACATAAATGACCAGTGCAGAGTTTTGAAACTCAAATATCATGTTATTGTTAAAATATCATGTTATTATCATGTTATTGATTTGCTCTGCAGTGGTTTGGCAACTTGGTGACCATGGAGTGGTGGAATGATATATGGCTCAATGAAGGATTTGCCAGATACATGGAGTACATTTCAGTGGAGGCCACCTATCCTGAACTCAAAGTGGTAATTACAGTGTTTTGTCTGATAACCATCATGTTGGATTATGGCTATTAAGCTTTAGAGAGAGGTTTTTATGGCGCTTCTCTTTGCAGGAGGAATATCTTCTGGGAACGTGTTTTGCAGCTATTGGTTGGGATTCTCTCAACTCCTCTCGGCCAATATCCAGCCCAGCAGAGAGCCCAACTCAAATCAAAGAGATGTTTGACACCGTCTCCTACGACAAAGTACTACGTTAATGTCACACATGTATTGTACACCACAGTGACAGCTCAGTAATTTCAATGAATAATTATGCTTTTGTTCCTGCTTGGATTAAACTAGACAGAATAGATTGAAGCTGCTGTAAAATAACCAAGGAATCTAGTGCACACATGTGTGAATATGTTACTGTTTATTTGTATGTCCTTTCAGAAAATCAAACTTTTCCCAATCCAAACAGCTTTGAAACCAATTTACCACAAGTGGTTTATTGTTTACATAAGCCTTTTCTCTCCGTTCCATTAGGGAGCATGTATCCTGCATATGCTTCATCACTTTCTGACAGATGACGTGTTCCAGAGTGGAATAGTGAGATACCTCCGCAGATATAACTACAGCAACACACGCAACCAGGACCTGTGGGACAGCCTGGCAAACGTAATAAATAACAAACACGTATTACATGAAATGCACCGTGTAATGAACCCTTTTAACTCTGTAAATTTATTGGTAATAGAGCACACTTCAAGGCAAAGGATTAAAGGATTTTGAATATATTTAATGGGCTTTTTCCCATTAGCAACCCATCAATAATTGGATTTTCATTGTAGAAGAGGCATTAAAAAAGTTTCATCATTTATAAAGAAGTTCGTCAGGGTTATTTGAAAGACTTTGGCTAAATTTAATGGGCCTTTAGTAACCCATTTAAATTGAGTATAACACAATGAGAAGGAATTTAAACAAAATTCTGATTAATAAATTCTAAAAACAGCTACCATACCAAATTTTTCATGACCTCTTAAATTTCTGTTTATTAAACCAATACTTGTTTTTGCACTTATACCTATAACTATTTGTTTTGTAATATTCACTTTTCAGGCTAAACAAACAGAGAATATAGAGTGAGGGCTGACCCAGAATGCTATAGACATTTAGATTTTTGACTTCACTTTGTTGTTATATAATAAAATTTGCAGAGCTTGTAAAAGTTCTTGAATCAGTGAATTAATCACAGGTTGAAATTATTCACTTCAGCCATGTTATTCTTGTCGGGGCATGCAATTAAGTACAATTTGGGATAAAAAGATATGCATTGAATTACAATGCAACAATACCATCCAGTTGCCGCTCATAATAACATTATGACATAATGAGAATGTAGCTCGGACAAAAATAAATGCAGCCATTGTGAAATAAGTTTTTGTCTGCAAACTGATTTTCATACTTTATGTATTTAAATAAATGGCTTTCATATATGTTAGCATAAATGTGATTGAAATAAACAGGCCAAATGTAAACATGTAGAACACACGAGAAAGTGTTTAGAAGGACAGAAATTCAAAAAGCTTTGAACGTGTTCTTTCCTTGTTCCTTAGACATGCTCGGAAGAGGAATTCATGTCAGGAAAGCACTGCTACAGTGGCAACCAGGCATTCAAGAATGCAGTAAGCAAACATAAACAACGCTGAACACCAGATCATCTGCTCACATTAGAAAAATATTCAAGTCGTTTGGCTCAGTGTGATTGGATGATTTCTTATCTCTGACCAGCTGTTGTGTCTTACAGTATCTGTTTGCAGGAGAACACCTGGACCTGACAGCCATGATGAACACTTGGACTCTGCAGAAAGGTATTCCTCTGCTAACTGTGACAAGAAAGGGGACTCGTCTTTTCCTTAGACAGAGCAGGTTTCTGAGGACGGTCCTTCCTTCTGATCCCCTCTGGTCCACCCTGCAGCAGGGGTGAGTGTACACATGCACGTCCACTTATGTGCAATTCAGTTGGCATTCGTATTAAAATTATTTTGTTTCTACGGTCACGCTGACAACACTCTGGTTATCTTATGAATAAGATTTAACAAAAATAGATAAATGTAGATTGTGTTTTTAAATGACACTATTGTTTCATGTAGTTACCTTTGGCACATCCCTGTAACATACAAGACAAATGCTTCCACCACTGTCCACCGACATCTGATGACAACACATACAGGTATGGTTAGAATACACTAAATACAAACTGTATAAATTTTCATATATGCTTTGCATTTGTGGTATTTTTATGCGATTTATGTCCTTTAGACAGTGTAGACATTGGAGAGGAAGCCGGCTGGGTGAAGGTGAATGCTGACATGACAGGATATTATGTGGTTCACTATGAGGGAAGTGGATGGGATGAGATGACCAAGCTACTGAGAGAAAAGCACACTGCTCTGAGCTACGAAGACAGGATTCACTTGATACACGACGCTTTTCAATTGGTCACGTAAGCATGTGTGCGTGTGTAAACAACTACTTGGTCCACATTTCTGAAATACTGAAAAAAAAAATGTTTGTCATTGAAGGGCAGGTCGGTTGACTCTCAACAAAGCCTTAGATCTGATGAGTTACCTACAGTTAGAGACGCACACAGTGCCTCTCCGCAAAGGACTGGGTAACCTGGAGTTCTTTTACCGGATGCTAGAGTACAGAAATGAGCACGATATGACAGATAAGATGGCGGTAAGAAGTCGTACACAGCTTGTGTGATATGTACAATTAATTGAATTTGGAAATGGGTTTGAGTTGATGTATGATGCAATTTGTCCGTGTTTTTTTTTTTTTGGTGCAGGCATATATCCTGCGTTTTTTCCGTGGTGTGATTGACCAGCAGACATGGAGTGACAGAGGATCTAGATCAGAACGTCAGCTGAGGTCAGAGGTCCTCTCGCTGGCTTGCCACCTTGATGACCCTCCCTGTCTGGAACAAGCACGTCAGCGCTTCAGACAGTGGCTTCGGTCCAATGGGACACTCAAGTGTGTTTAATTACATAAATTACAGTGTTCAGTGTTAAATTTTGCTCAAATCTCCAGGCTCAAAATCTTGTGTTTTTCTTTCATCTAGCCTGCCAACTGATGTAGCAGAAACTGTGTTTTCCGTTGGAGCGCAAGATGACAATGGCTGGGCATCACTCCTCCACACATACAATATCTCCCTCTCTGCAGCACAAAAAGACAAAATCCTCTCAGCCTTGGCCAGCAGCAGAGACACAAGCAAACTACAAAGGTACATAATATGTAATCAACCACGTGGTAAAAGTAGGTGTTGTATTCCGAAAGACCGGATGACTTTCCATTCTTTTTCATTACAGTGGATCACTAACCTGTGTGTGCATTTGCATGTGTGTGTTTTGCTGCAGACTTTTGGAGCTGGGTCTTGAAGGGAAGGTGATTCGAACACAGGACCTGTCGAGCGTCGTCCTGTGGGTGGCAGGAAATCCGAAGGGATATCTTCTAGCGTGGAACTTTGTCAAAAATAACTGGGACATACTGGTTCAAAAGTGAGTGCAATTATTAATATTTTAAGCACTTTAATAGTGTAAGAAGTAGATTTTTCCTCTGGCTTTTGAAACATTAAAATAATAAACACTTATGGAATTATGATATTAAAATAATATACTATGCTCATATACTCTGGAAACATTATGTGTTAATAATATAGTGTGTTTTTTGAGATATGTGTGAAAATTGTGTAGACTATGCCTTTTCTTAGTGGTTCACTAAGCAATGCAATAAATCTCTGCAATAAATGCAGAGATTATACCATGCATGGACATTTGTCTACTTTTTAATATCACAGTGTTTACCCCACAGCAGTAAAGGTCAGGATTAACAGTCCATACAAATTTACACAGAGATTTTAGTGTGGTACTTTCCTCTGTGTTTGTCTTCCGGCTCTGCAGGTTCCAGCTGGGTTCATTCTGTATTAGAAACATCATAATTGGCAGTACACGGCAGTTTTCAACTCCTGAGGAGCTCACTGACGTAATACTCTTATATTCTAAATATTAGAAACATACTAAAGAATTTTTGAAATGTGTTGATGCATTAGTGTCCTGCTATCTTTCTCAGTTCATCAATTTGAAAATGCCAGTTCCAGGCTTTTTTATCCTGATCACTAGGAGCATTTTGCTGAATAACTACGTTAAATTGTCAACAAAATTAAACATTCTACTCTTTAAGTCGTTGAAATGCCTGGGCCTCAACAAGAAAAAAAGGACATGTCTTAACTGTTATTGTGAGAAAGAGGAAGTGTGACAATCTAAATTTGCATGTACTTTTTTTTGACAGTTCAGGTTTCAGACTAATGGCTTGTTGTTTGTGTGTGTGTGTGTGTTTGATCCCCAGGTGCAGCTGTTCTTTGAATCCATCAAAGAACAGGCATTTCAGCTGAGAGCTACTCACATTGCCATTGAAAATGTCCAGAAAAATGTCCGCTGGGTGCAAAGGAATCTAGGAACTCTGAGAAATTGGTTGAATGAACAAATGAGCTGAGCAGGAGCAACGTGCCGATAACAGATGCTACTTTGAAGATATCTTATGTAGTCTGAGGTTCTGTGCTTTATTTTATTTGTCCATTGTAATGCGCTCAAGTTGATAGCTTTATAAAAATGTTTTTACATTTTCAAAGTACTTGATATTATTTGTCCAATAAATTTTCTTGGTGAAACTGTCAGCTATGCAGTAATAGTGTGTGTTTAGTGTGTTGTGCTTGAACATGCATTCAGATTACCGATCACATTCATGTATTTGTGACTTGTGTCTGTGACAGAGCTTTAGGCACAAAGTGATACAGAAATGCCTGGTTATGGATTACTCACCAAACAACAGTAAACAGAGTTTTCATCATGTCAAACGTGCATTAATATAGACGATGGGTGGAAGTGGTGTGTAGTATTAGTGTCCTCGTGGCCCAGCCCTCTTAAAGTATCATCCAATAGGAATCCAGCATTTTGTTGAGATGGGAGGTTGTCAACAACTGGTCGGAGAGGCAGCCAAGTGTCATCTGCGTCTTCGTTACTTTTCCGTGCGATGTAGAGCAAAAAAAGTCCTACATTTACCAACGCGTGAATAATACGTTTTGCCGTATTTATGTAACATTCTAACGACGAGCTATGGATGATAGTGTTGTGGAAATCAGCTAACGTTAGCTAGCTGAATATACTCCAGTCAGTCACAAGTTGGCTAGCTCCAAGCTAGCAACCACGACGCTAGTAGAGTGAGGTTAGGTTCTGCCCATCCCTGGTAGTTTGCGGTATAAGTGGCCAATACATATATCTAACTGTCTTAAGCGCATTGGGGCTGCGTTTTTTGGACGTGAGGAGATATTCATCATGGCCAATATGGATCCATTTGACAGCAACAGTGCAGGTAAGGAAGGATTGAATCTGGTAGATTTAGTGGGTCAGGCTAACATTAGCGTGCTAGCTAATAACCAACGTAACGTACGTTGAAAGCGCTGCGAGAGAGTGACATTCAGTTGAGGACACATGTTGAGGTGTCTTGGTTTGACTTCAGTCCATTGCAAGTTCAGACACCTTGGTGTTTTTAGACTGTCTGCTTCATGGTTCATGCATTTCAGAACAAGAGTGACTGCAGATCTAGTCTGTCTGTCTTTACTGTGACGCTTATGATGTCTCTTGCAAAAGTACAGGGTTTAATTTTCTTGTTTTAATTAATTCGTTATCTTTTTTTATTCGTTTATAATCCTTCAATAGCTACGCTTACAGTTTGCTTATGGCACTCCCCATACTGAAACTGCCTCTGCGCGTTACCATTAAACTTGTGGTTTGATAGATTGCATTTTGTCTTGGTGTTGTCAGATAAGACTTGTCCAGCTTTGGCCCTTTGCAGCCAGCTGCTTCGTAACCTCTGCTTTGGTCTCAGGTTGTTATGGAAACAAACAAAAAAGCCAAAGCACACACAACAAAACTAAGTGTTTTGCCTTTGGGATTATTTACTTTCAGTTTATATTCATACGGGAATGGAGTGAGCACCAAATCTCAGCTATGGGACTTCCTGTTTTGTGTGTGTGAGTGTGTGTCATACATTTTGTGGGCTCAGTCTGTTAAGCAATACTGTTTTGAAATGCTAATGACGATGAAACCATTTTCAACAACTTCCTAAAAGTTGCTAAGTAAGATTAGATAAGATATTCCTTTATTAGTCCCGCAGTGCAAAAGCCCTGCATTGCTCTGTTGTCAGTTTTTAACTGGTCTGACTCAGAGGACATGATGCCTGGCAAACTCAGATCTGTGCTCCTGTGTTTAACTATAACTCTGTGGCTCTAAGTTGGGTTTGATAAGTCTTGTCTGCAAACAGGAAGACTGTGGCCGGCAGCAGCTCACGTGCTACACCATTCTTTTGTTTGTGTCAGCACAGAAGAACCATATTAATTATTCCTGTTTGGCAGAAAGTTTCTTATTGCAGTCTGGCTGCTTGGTAAAATTTACATTCTGCAGCATTGTTCGTCGGAAGCAGATTAGGCATTGATAGTCCTATTTTGTAAAATCATATTTCCCTCAGGACATTGCACATTATCGAACTACTTAGCTTGTAGACTATTAATAGACATTCATAGCATAACGGTCTGGGCCAGACAGACAGTAGATGACAGGCCATAAAGTCATATTAGAAACACACAGGTCAGGGGCTCACATTCCTGGATTTCTGTATGTATGAGAGATCTTCGATTGGTAAAACCCCAAACACTGAATCAGCGCTTACAAGTTCTTCATCAGGCTGAAAGTTTCAAATTCACATTAAGTAAAACAATCAGTAAAGACTACGCCAAAACTTCTTCTTGAATTTATCTCTTTTTGTATAGACACCTTGTATACATTTGGATGCACATTGCTTTACACCTTTGTTTGCTGTCATCACAATAACTACATGATAAATCTGCATGTGTAGGTCTTCACTGTCTTAATGTGCTTTACTCTTAAACACAGCAGCGAATCATTCAGAAAATGCATTGTTGTTTCCAGATTATGTATGAATGAATGGAACGCGTTCATTGATAACAAGAGACTTGCATTGGATTGTGCTTGCATTTACAACTCCAGCTGTTATTGAATTAGGTAGTGGAACATGACACGGATTGTTTCAACAATAACTGACGGAAGCACTGCCATCCTGAAAATCACATGGTACTTGTAAGACAAGGCATTCCTCTCCATAGATTGCAGGCGATGCAGGTTATTGTGTGGACATAGAAGCTTTTATATGGGACAAAGCATTTTGTTATTTGTACTTGTGTAAGCTCTTTCCAAGATTGCTGAGTAATGAAGTCAAATGATGAATTTTTATTACGTTTACCTTTCCCTAGCCCTCAGAGCAATTTCTCTGTTGTTAGGGCCACTGCAAGCAAATGAATGTATCCTAATTTAAAGGAAACAGACCTTATACTTAACTGTCTAACTAGGCTAGTCTATGTAGGTCAGGAACTACTGCATTAGGTTTACAAACAGGAAACTGCAAGACTCAGTACTTTTTGAGGCGCTTCTGTCTGAACATCGAGTGACTTTGTGTGTCTTTGTATCATTCTGCCATTTCCCTTATGACAAGAATCTGAGACTCAGAAAAAACAGACATAGTGTGTGTATGTGTGTATCAGATTCTGCTATCTCTTTTTTGCCTCTCTAATTTTTTTTTTCCACCTTTGTGATGCAGAGCGGGCTAACTTGCCGAGGAACATGATTGAGAACAGCATGTTTGAGGAAGAGCCGGACGTTGTGGATTTGGCCAAAGATTCCACATCATTTCCGGTATACCCTTACACCAAGACATACATGACATACACCAAGTTTGTTATACACACATGGTTTGTGAGATGTACAGGCCTTTGTCATTTGTAGTTCAGTCATGAATAATTTAATGGGAAAACTTTTTTTTTTGCACTGAACAGTATACACAAAATGTGAAAAGTTTTCATGAATGCATATATGCGTCGGTTTCACAGTTATCTCTTCATCTCGCATTTCAAGCATCGTTATCACATCATCCAACAAGATAAGCACATTGCAGTTTTTTTCTTTATCTTAAAGCCATAATAATATTACTAATTTCCAAGGTGTGTTCTAGGTCAAATAAAGTAAATGCTAGCAATGCACATTTTTACCAGTCAGCACATTGATCACATTTGCTTTTTTTGTAAATATGAAGGAAAATGTCTACTATTCAGTTGTAGTAGTATATACATCATGACTATTATTGTCACACTTTAATCCTGCGTTCACATGTATTTTATTCAGTGTAATGTAGTGTTGAGGATCTTTGAACTGCAACCCAAGGGCATTTAGTATTAAAATGTGTTGGTGTTGGACTATAATGCAGTGCAAAATGCAGAACTGACCATAGTCGTACAAATCATCACATTCAATATAATCCCTCTTTGTCAACCAAATAGAAAACCTTACAATGGTTGGATGAATGCCAATACAATTGTAATGATTGGTTTGCATTAGAGTGTACATGTGTACCCTAATAAACTGAAAAAAGTTTTGTGCGGCAATGCATCCTCTATTCTTGTTAGTGACTTTTCCTTATCATGATCTATCTCTTCCATTCCTGTCTGGGCCTTCACTCTTTACAGTGCCTGCAGGTATGAAACATTAAGCTATGATTATTGGTTTGCTGGGAAGGCCCCCTCGTAACTTGTAAGATCGTGTGGGAAACACAGCACAGCACAGCTGAGCTACAAAGCGTAACAGAATGTCCATGCTCTCTGCAGACTTTTCCAAGTCTTGATCCAGATGAGGTTGTGTATGAGCCTCGGAGCTCGCGGTTGCTGGTGCGAGGCCTAGGAGAGAATGACATGGATGAGGATGAGGAGGACTGTGAATCTTCAGCCCGCCTCCTGGGCATGTCTTTCATGAACCGTAGTTCTGCCCACAGACCCAACTCTTCCCTGTATACCAGGCAGGCTCCACCAAGGTAATGCACTGCAAAAGCAATCATATGCTATATTGTGAGGTATGGATGTCTTAAAGTTTCTACTTTTCCTTAAAAGACAAGATGAAAAAAACTCCCGTTGACATCGTAGAACACTGCACACAGCTTAGTGTCTTTTCCTAAGGCTGATTCCTCCTCCTTGGCTATAATTTGCCAGAATATCATATCAAACACCATCATGCCCTGCCATGAACATCACTGCACCCTCCACTTATTAACTATGACGTCTTTTTGATCTCAGGTCATGTTCACGACCCTCAGCCCGTACCATGGTAGTATGTGTGTTATTCCTGGTGATAGTGGCCTCCATGATCATGGTATTGTACTTTTTACCCGGGTGCACCTTTACCAAGGTAGGAAAATGTATCCACCTTTTAATGCAATACTGCAGCCAAATAAGGTCACTGTTTTTGGTAAGCTTAAGCTTTTTTGGCAATATTTCCATTATGTTATATGTTTATTTGCCTCAATGTTTTCCAATTATGATTTATACTTAAACAGTTTTATTAGTATATTTAAGTTATTTCCAGGTGCCTTCTCACTAAATGTAAGTTAAAGACATACAGGCCTGGAATTGAACACATACACACATATACTCCAAATTATAACAACAACTTTACACTAGTGACCTAGTTTGGATGTAATTTCCTCCAAAATCATCACATTTTTTTAAATTCTTTGTAGTATCATTCTGTTTGCTCTTTCTGCACATTTGTTATTCATTATTAGTTGGTCTGTTTGTTCCATTCTTCTGTTTTTATTTGACTCATCCCACTCACCTCAATCCTCCAACCCCTTGCAGGCTGGCTGTCGTAAGCCCAACAGCACCACTCCCATTGAGCAAGTCTACCCTAAGTCCACCAGTGGCGAGTTGTTCCCTTGGACAGGCTTCAGGTTACCTGCAAGTATCCGACCTCTCAGCTATGAGCTCACGTTGAACCCTGACCTCGACACCATGACCTTCACCGGCCGTACTGTTATCAAGATGACTGTGCTTCACAATACCATGCGCATTGTACTTCACAGTGCTGAACTCAACATTACCAAAGCTACCTTCCAGGTGGGACTACATTTGAGTGTTATAACACAATTACGACATAATAGTGCAAATGATTGAGATGTTGTCCTGAAATGTACATATTCTGACTGTGTGTTCAAAACTCTGTACAAAACTTTTTCAAGTTGTCCTCAGCTTGATTAACTGTAGCAGTGCATTTAATCTGTCAGAACAAGTTAATCAATTTATACATTAATGTTGTCATGGTAATCTGATGACCATTAGTCATGTCTTCCTGTATTCCAGCTTGGTGAAGGGAGTCCTCGTGATGTGAAGGTACTGGAGTACAAACCTTGGCAGCAGATAGCTGTCAAGTTCTCTGAGGATTTGAAGGCAGGCCAAGACTGTACTTTGACCCTGGATTACTCAGCCAACCTCTCACACACTTATGACGGTTTCTACAATAGCTCATACACAGACAAAGATGGAAATAAAAGGTACACACAGTTTTCAAACATCATCTCTATAGTTCACAACTAAAAAGATGTGCTGCTGAGTAAGAACCTTTTCTAAATCTACGTGGAGAGGAACATGTGTTGTGGTGTATCTCATCTGTCTGTCTGGCCTCAACTTGTGGTTCATCATGTGTTCATGTACAAAGCAGAACTGCTGTAAAAATGAAATTGGTGACCTTATAAAATTTGTTTTATACAATTTATGACATTCTCTATTTTAACATGATCATGCTCATCTGTGTCCCTAGGGTTCTTGCTGCCACCCAGTTTGAGCCTCTAGCAGCTCGGAAAGCCTTCCCTTGCTTTGACGAGCCAGCTTTCAAAGCCTCCTTTTTGATCAAAATCAGCAGAAAAGAAAACTTCACGTGTCTTTCCAATATGCAGAAGGTAACGCAGCATTCATTGACTGATAGGACTTGACCAAAAAAACCCCAGAGTAGAATCAGAACACATTGATGTCTTATTTTAAGTCAGTGTATTGCAACAAAGCATTTTGTTTTATTTCTGTGGTCATCTTGTCCTTACTATTTGTCTCAGTTAAAAACCACACCACTTTCCAATGGCCTCCTGCTGGATGAGTTTGAGAAGACCAGTGTCAACATGAGCACCTACGTGGTGGCTTTTATTGTCGCTGAGTTCACCCCTATCAGCAAAAACGTTTCCAAAACTCTGGTACGTCCGAGACTGAAAAAGTTCCCTTGTGGTCTGTTCAGTTTTATACTCTCTCTCACCGGAACTGCTAGACTGTTGGGATATTTATATATGTGCACGTGTTACAGGTGTCTGTCTACTCCGTGCCAGAGAAGAAGGAGCACACTGAATACGCTTTGGATACGGGCACCAAACTGCTGGAGTTTTATAATAAATTCTTTGAGAATGAATACCCCCTTGAAAAACTAGGTGGGCACACATATGCTGCACATCCCCACAGAGCACTCATGCTGTTCATGTTTTCCTAGTCACACCTTCTTCACATTGTCCCCTTTTGATGTACCCCAATCTGCTTCCTCTCTCCCTTGTCAGATTTGGTTGCCATCCCAGACTTCCTTGCAGGAGCCATGGAGAACTGGGGTCTAATCACTTTCAGGGAGACCAGCCTTTTGGTGCTCAAACAGTCCACTCTTCTGGAAAAACAATTAGTTGCCTCTGTCATTGCACACGAACTGGCCCACCAGGTAGCTGCGGTAGCATGTGGTTTCGTGAAAGCTGCAGAGACGCAGAATATTCTGCAAACCCTAATCTAGCTTTGATCTTGTGTCCTAGTGGTTTGGAAACCTGGTCACTATGAGCTGGTGGAATGACTTGTGGCTCAATGAAGGCTTTGCTACTTACATGCAGTACTTGTCCCTGCAAACATTGTTCCCCGAGCTGGAAATAGTAAGTTTGCAATTATATCTTATACATTAACTCTCACATATTTTAAACTGACGAAAGCGGTAGGCCCTGCTATCTGCCTGCCCTGTTTGCCTGGCATAAGATCAGTGTTTGTTTGCAGGATAATCTGTTTCTGGCAGTGCGATTCAGAGCCTTGGACAAAGATGCACTGAACTCCTCCCATGCAGTGTCGGTGCAAGTTGAAATGCCAGAACAGGTGGCAGAGATGTTTGACTCTGTCTCCTACGAGAAGGTACTCTTTAATACAGATACTGTATATCAATGAGCAGATAAATGCATGCTTACCAACTCACTTGTTAATTCATTTATGTCCGTATCAAGCTTTTTAATCTCTGGGAGAATGGGATTTAGCACTCAGTGGTGTCTGCAGTAGCCACCAGTTTGATTGATTAATATGGGTTTGGTGCTTCTCTCTTCCAGGGGGCATCCATTCTCCTGATGCTTAATGCCTACCTGGGGAATCAGCAGTTTACGAAGGGTATCATAGAATACCTAAACGAGTTTAGAGGGTCAAACACTGTAACTGACAACCTCTGGAACAGCCTCACAAAGGTATGTTTGTGTATATGTTCATTTGTTTACATGTATATTTATTGTTTTCTTTCAATTTTCTGTGATTTTATTATGAGTTTACTTTGGATTTTGTAATGCAAGTTCACACTTTATCATGTACATACAGCAGGCCTGGAATGAATTTGTCTCTTTTCTCAGGTGGAGGTCCCTGCTCAACAGGAGAGTGTGTCAGAAATGATGAGCGCATGGACGTCACAGAAAGGCTTTCCCTTAGTCACTGTTAATCGCACGGGAGATCAGGTGACCCTTACACAGGAGCACTTCCTGCTCACGGCAGATAATACCACACAGACTTCCAGGTGAGATGTGGTTTCACATACTCACACAGATAAATGGACACACAATATCTTGGTACTGATTGCATTGGCTGTTGTTCCTAGCTTGTGGCATATTCCTGTGACGTATGTAAGTGACATCTGCAGTTTGGCACCTGAGTGCCAAAAAGAGTTCACTCTGAAGACCAAATCAGGTAAAACACAAACTATCGACCTGCCCAATTAAATCTTACTGCCTCTGCTCAGTGTGGTGTCTGATGTCTAATATTTGTATCATGTCAATGTGTGTGCGGTGTTTCAGGGACACTAAAAATTCCTGACACTGTGAAGTGGTTGAAGTTGAACTACAAAAACACAGGCTTCTACATTGTCGATTATGGAAATGAGGGCTGGGAAGCTCTTATAGGCGCTTTGACCAGCAATGTCAATCTTCTTACACACGAGGACCGTGCCTCACTTATACACAACGTCTTTGCTCTTTCCAGGTATGACCACATGACGTGTTTTTAATTTCTGTTCTCTCAGAAAGAGAAAGAGAAGAGAATTTTCCAATTCCTCTAATGGAATATGAAATTCTTCTGTCCCCCTCGCTGTCCTCTGCTGTCTTAGACTGGGACGAGTGTCCTTCCATCAAGTTCTCAGCCTGCTTAACTACATAACCAACGAAACTGAGGTTGCTCCTGTGACTGAGGCTTTGTTACAGCTCAATACAATTTACAAGCTGCTTGACAAAAGACAAGAGGATGGTCTTGCGGCCCGTTTGAAGGTGCTCACGCACGCACACACACACACACACAAACACACACACATACTCAATAAAATGGTAAGAATATAGTGATTTTTACATTCCGACTTTTATGAGTTGACAGTTGGCATTTCTATAAGGAGTGTTCCTATTGGTTTACTATATTCATCATCATTTTCCTGTATTACACAGAAATATATCCTGCATAATTTTGGTCCTCTAATGAAGAACCAGACATGGGGGGAGGAGGAGAAAGTGTCCAAGCAGGAGCTGCGCTCTGCTGTGCTCGGGATGGCCTGTAGTCTACGTGAACTCAATTGCTGTCTGCAGGCCAAAAACCTCTTCAAGCAGTTTGTTCAGTCCAATGGGACCATGCGGTATGTAACACAAGAAACATCTTAAGTTGCTCAGACTTGGCAGGGTCACGGTAGTAACAGGGTGAGCCAACTAGAAATCCTCTTTCTTGCATCTACTCCCTGGACATTCTCGAAGCGTACCGTGGCTCATGGAACATATAATCTCCTCATTGTTTCTCTTCATCACTCCAAACTGCCTCCACTCAGTTCTAAGGAGAAAAAGCTCTGGAGACTGAGGTTTTATCTCAGCATAGGTAGTAAATGTTTTGTTTACATTAGCTTCATGTATCACTGATTATGAAATAATCATTCTACTGTAGGACTTGAAGTTTGAAGTTTCAGGTGTAAGACCGTTTTTTGTTTTTTTTAAGAAATGGAAATAAGTTTATAGGGGAATATGACCAAGCGTAAACAGTAATTAGTGAAGCATTCTTTGTGTTTGTAGTATCCCAGGTGATCTCCAGCGAGTGGTTTACACTGTGGCAGCTCAGTCAGATAATGATTGGTCGAAGTTGCTGGAAATGTATAGCTACATCACCTCTGACGCAGAGAAACGAAATGTGCTACGAGCCCTAGCATCCACTCAGGACACACGGCATATAGCATGGTAAGTGTGTGTCTACGTGGTATAAGTGATGTTAATGCAGGACTAATAATAATTTCAACAGAGCGAACCCTCATTTGTCGTGGTTTGTTTAGGATTCTGAAGGCAGCTTTGATGGGTGATCTTATCCAGACACAGGAGTTGCCGTTGGTTATCAACACTGTGAGTAACGGTTTCGCCGGCTACTTGTTTGCCTGGGATTTTGTAAAGGAGAACTGGAACTCCCTAATAGAGAAGTAAGTGGTCTCCCTGAGCTTAATAAAAGTTCCCAGGAAGAATAAGAATTGTGTTACTTTTAATTTAATGAAATGGAAACTAAAACAGCATTGATTTTGTGATTTTTGCCTGTAGATTTCCTGTGGGCTCTTTCGCCATCCAGACCATTATTAAGTCCACCACCTCTCAGTTCTCCACACAGGCACACTTGGATCAAGTAAGTGTTTGGTCTTTCGTTGTATTCTCTCTCTGATAGCATGCATTTATATTTTTAAATTGACTTGCAGACATATGTGGTGTTTGTTGGTGCTTTGTGATGGTCAAAGTCAGCAAAAATAATAGTGAAACATTTTTTATTGTGAATTTTTCATCATCGCTTTTGTGCAGGTACAGAGTTTTTTCACCAGTCTGAAGGAGCGAGGCTCTCAGATGCGAAGCGTTCAGGAGGCTTTGGAAACCATCAGGCTGAACCAGCACTGGATGGACAGAAACCTTCCTACACTGCACCAATGGCTGTAAGGCAGCAGCTCTCAGCCTCGGCCCTGCCAGCTGTTGACCTGGGGCCTGGAACATGTTGCTGAGACAACATCAGTGTTTGCACTATTGTGAGACTGTGTCTCTAATCTGTCTATCCAAGTCAGAGTACTATTTGAAAGCAGAGTTTGTACTCTACCTGGCTTGACAGGATAGTTTTTGTTTTCTGAGATTGGTCCTACGAGTTGTAGTTGTTAGCTCAGGGTGGCTCTGATTGTGTGTCTGATAGAGTGTCAGACGCCAGTTCTCACTCCTCACACTTTACGCTGTCAACCAAACCTCTCCTCATTGAAACCTCCTGCCTGGGCAGACAATCGTGTTTTCAGCGCTTTACTCACGCTCCTTTTTCCTGCTCACAGCCACTTATGAGCTTTACGGTGGTCTCTTTAATGGAATGAGCAACAGGCAGAATGTCAACATTAAAGTGTGTATGTACGTACTTGTTATTCCATCATGGACTTTCTCCCAACCACAATACAGCAGAGATAGTCAGAGGAACCTCGAGAGAGATGAAAACCAGGCATTAATGTTATATGCAGAATCTGTGTAGAAAAAATATCTGCTTGCCACACTCCACGCCATACTAACTCACGAAACCTGAAGCATTTACTATGTCAGTAACTGTTTGGCTGGTAGATTTGTTACTTGAAAGCTTGGGGAACTGAACGTTTGTTTGTGTCAGTTGAATGTATTGAAAACCTTCCCACTGTGGACCGTAGACGGCGTGCATGTTGAACAACCCACGTGTCTTAGTCGAGACCTGGAGGTGCACACAGGAACCAAATGTTTCATTCTTTCACACTTTCTTTCACCTGCATTCACACGCTTAGTTTTGCTGTGGCTCGGTTTGTGTTTTACGTTATTCTTCCATTACTTTTTTGCAATCATTGTACAGATTCACTCTCAGCTCACAGTGTGTGTGTGTGTGTAAACATGTAATTATGATGTAAATATACCCTCTATAAGCTTTTCCTCTTCTTTTGATGCATTTCTTTTAAACACCTAGATTAAGGTTTGCTTTGTTTTATGTAAATAGAGTGTAAAGAGAAAATATATACATAGACTTAAAAAAGTGTCATTTTACTATATTTGTTGATTTAGACTGGTGCAGGGAAGACACACGCTAATGAATGTTTGTGTTTTAAGGGCTAATGTGCACATGGTATTTGAAGAGTATCTATATTGGACATGACAACTGTGTCCAAGTAGGCTATTGCTCAAGAAATCAGCCAAATAAAATTAAAGGAGTTTTGACGTTATTAAGATTAATTCAGTGTTTGTTGCTCATTTTGCTCCTGTTTTACAAAAATAATAGTACATTTGTACAGTATTGGTTACAGTAACTCCATTTTTTTCCTTGAAATATTTAAATTACACCTTTTGTCAACGAGTTTGAAGATTTTGGTGAAAGAATATTCTTTATTTATTCACTGCATCACTCTTAATATCTGACCTGATCATTTTTTTGTCCTCTGTTTTAAAGTACTACATGTCTAAAGCTTCTCAGGCTCCTTTGATGTCCTAACTGTATGAAGGATATTTATGTCCTTAGAAAAATACACGCAGTACAAAATGACTACATGAGTATGTCAGACTTCACTCATAGTTGTTTAGACCTGCTTGGAACTAGACATTAGGGTTTGTCCTTGACTGTTGATTGGGCAGTAGCAGTTTCTTGATGCTGTCGTCCCGATGTCACTTCACTGACTGATAATGTATTTAAGCACATATTAAGACTTTAAAAGATGTTTTCATCCTGGCATTTTCTTCTTCGAAAAACGTATGTGAAAGGCTGTGATATTCACAGCTATCAAAATGAAGTCATGGAAAACAGATTTCTAATCATATTTTGGGTTTAAAAAATGATTTGTGGGGTACAGTTACCTTTCAGAAACATTTGTTGCTGATGTAATATTACTGATCAGGTGTCAGACAAAGGGGTTCGGTTGTTGTAAGAGTAATGTAGCTGCTCAGATGAAAAGATTGTATTTGGAACCATCTGTGCTATAAACCCAGTCTGATTGTATTTGATTTTTACTGGGATGGAATGCTGCAGATGCCTTTGAAATCCTGCTCCTCGTGCGAGAGGAAAACATGAATAAAACATCTATCCTGAAAGTGTTGGCTTTTCTTGTCTCATGGAGATCATTCAAATAATTTACATAAATGACACAGCAGAATGCTTTTAAAAGTAAGAATCCAGCCAGAGCCAATCCAAAAAAATAGAATAAAATCAATAGGTAGGAACAAACTACTTTACTATTAAGTATAACAAAGCATCGAAAGGACAGACAATGTGATAGTTTTCTGACTTGTGAATAAGGAAAAGACCTAAAAGATCAGTTTGTGAGGAAGATACATTCAAGCTAAGTCATTAAAAGGTTCTCTAAAATGTGCCTGCTTAGAATGTTCCTTCAGCAATTGCCCAAATATTATGATTTTAGGAGAAATTATAAAAAATTGCATTATTTGATGTCCCTGTGCTATTGTTGCCAAATATCTGAACTCTGTTGGTTCATGTTTTCACCCTTCTGGCATCACTTCAGCATCTTTCAACATGAACTTCTCAATTTTACCACCAGGGGTCTCTGTAGCTCCTCTTGGTGTCATTAATTGTTCCTCCATCACAGTGGCGATGAGGCCATTTGATTGGGCACATTAGAGTACAGTACTTACAGTAAGCGGTGGATTATCGCTTAAGCATGCGTACCACATAATGCAGCGGTGCTGATTTGATTCCGGCCTGTGTCCTTTGCTGCATGTCATCCCCGCTCTCTCTTTCAGGGCCGTCCTTCCTGTCTGTCGCTCTACTGTAACTATCACAATAAAGCAGAAATGTGTTCCTCTGTGTTCCTCTGTACGTTCTGGAGTGTGATAAACCACAGAAAGGGAATCAAAGTCAGACAACTGAGTCTTAGTGAAAGAAATTAAAGCCTTAACGTTGTTTTGTTTTGCTTTTGTACAACACAAACTACGGTACTGTGTTTTGTAGATGTATAAGGGCATTTTTAACATAACTGATGCCAAGCCATGTTGAAAATGTGCACGACATTCCTCACGCACAGAACTCCGCTCAGTGGCTCATACTGGGGAAGTGAATTTTTCTGTCCTGTAGGACAGGATCAGCAGTAGCCCCGGGGTAAAACATGTCAATAATTACAGTCTGGATCCTCATACCCTGACATGTTTCAATCATTAACCTGCTACCCTGTCACTCTTTGGAGATCACCTGATGCCCAAAGCGAAGGCCTATATTCAAACAGCTCTATGTTCCCACTGAACACAGAGTTCCAATGCACCAAGGGGCTCAGTGAACCATTTAAAGCGCTAATTAGGCTCACTTACACATTAAACAGTATGTGCAAGCTCATACGTGCAGTTTTTAAATAGCCCAGTTCTCTTTGATGCAATATGTTTTTTGTTGAACCTCCGGTAATGTATAATATATTAAGATGATGTGTGTATTTGATCTTTGTAATACAAACACAGCAATAAGTCCTTTCAGGTTTATAAAATGTTGTGCAGATTTCTGTTGGGGTTTTTTCTGTTTATTTGTTTTATTGTGGTTCAAGTGAATGAAATTAAAAACACACTCTGTCTTTTCATTCAGAGATGTATTCTCAAAGTCTTTTGAAAAAAGAAAAGTACCGCCGCTGTGTAAACCAGCATATCCAACACAATTTCAAGGTTTGTTCCCCCTTACATACAGGACAGTCTGCAGTCGGCAGCACCCTCTCCTCAAATGGCCGGACATAGAACTAAACATGCCAACGACCTAGTTTATGGGAAACAAGGAGGTTCCACAGGAGGAAATCTATGCTATGTGACCTTCCACATCACTTTTATGTGTATATGCATGTAAGGAAATCATGGGTGGCCTCATTTCATATCTGCTCATATCTCTCCAGTAGCGTCTTATAAACTGTATGCTGTCAATCACAAGACTGCAAAATGTACATCATTTGACAGTTATCTGCTGACGCTGCAGATGCGTGGGTTCTTCATTCATTACGCTGCAATTATGGGTCCTGCTACCAGAGGAGGAGAATTCATGTGAACGAGGGCTGGAGGAAAACTTAAAGATAAAATCCTAAAGTCACATTTCTAGGAGAGAAGACTGAGGCAGATTAGACGGTGGTTGTGACGCACAGTAACACGGAACCTGTATCATCAGACAGGTCATATCATGTCGTGCCAAAAATGGCCCAGATTAGGACGCTTATGTAAAGATACTGCAAAGCATACGGGCCCAGCTTTCATCATCCACACGTCAATCCATCATTGTTAGCCTCGTTCAGTCATCCAACAAACAGCCATGAATGTAGAAATTATAAATACATGAAATAAATTGGCAATATTTGTAGTTCACTTACCAGGTCCATATTAGACCCCATGTCTGTAGAAGGGATCCTCATGAAACCTACTACTGAAACAGTCATAACACAAGTCACAGTTCACTGTGGCTGAAAGAAGGCACGTGTGTGTGTATGTGTGTGTTTGTCCTAAATATGATTAAGAATGACAGTCAGCAATTCGGTGTCGCACTGATTCTGTGTTATTTGATGCAACATTTGTATGGACTCAAGTAATGTTCAAAACAATTCAAAGCAAAATTAGATGACAACCGAGCAAAAGTGTTGATTGATGTCGAGCTGGCTGTCCAAACTCAGCAAAGAGTTAAACATCTCAGTGATGCTGCTGGAACTCTGATGGTTCATATTTTCATCCCTGCGTTATTCTTATGAGGACATGTAATAATTAAACAAAAATCTTAAAGTGAGTAAAAACGATAAGCTCACCACGGTCACTGTGTTCTCTGACGTTTTTGTCTTCACCGCTTGTCTTACTCACTCTTACTTACTTACTTACTTAATTTTCTCTGTGTCGAGGCATCACTTCTGCATCTTTCAACATGAAGTTCTCAATTATACCACCAGGGGTCTCTGTAGCTCTTCTTGGTGTCATTAATTGCTTCCCACTGCAGAGATGATGCCATCTGACTGGAGTGCACATTGTCGTGCAGTGCTGAAAATGTTGCTTTTAGTGAGCAGCAACATGATGTGGTCCTGGGTATGACCTGGAGTGTGGTAGACTGTAGAAGAAGAGGAGGAAGAAAACTTAAAGATGATCAAATCACAGTCACGTTTCTAAGAGAGAAGATTAAAAAATAGGATACTGAGCCAGATTAGACATGACCCTGACGTACAGTAACACGAAACCTCAGTCGGTTATGTAACAAAGCACATTTCTAAAATGGTCTCTGGGTACTTTTGCGATACTGAAAAGCATAGGGGTAAAGCTTTCATCAGCCAGGCATCAATCCAAAGTCCATCACATGTTGGCAGTCAGAACGACAGAGAGTGACACTGTCTGGACTCTATCTGCCCTGCCCATCTCAGTCATCTGTCACATGCCACACAATTCAGTTAATACCTGAGATGAAAACTTGTGAAACATCTGATTACTGATACACAAAGAATTATGGGTAAATACTTCACTCATAGGACCAGAGCAGTTTGAGAACGGACACCTGAACGTGAACAGCTCTTACTGTTTTTGTCCTTCGACTCACTGTCTCTGTCTCTTCACTTTTCTGGTGAATAGTAACTAGTAAACGGACTGCATTTTTCCGAAGCGCTTTACAATGTTTTGCCTACTTTCACCCATTCATACATACATTCATACACGCATTCATACACACATTCACACACCGACAGCCGAGGTAACCAAGGCCCACTTGCTGGTTGGGAGCAATTTGGGGTTAGGCTGGAGACATTTGGCATTCATTTCCCAGGTCTGTAGGCCTTTGAATGGACCCTTATGGCAGACGGGTAGGGTTTCACTCACCACATCACTTTAACATCCTCTGTCGCTGCTTCCCACTGTCTTCCTCCACTTCATCTTCATTCTCTTTCTTCAGACCGCAAAGGGGTTTATTTCCTGTGATTTTTTTGGTCTTGATCGATCTCGTCTTTGGTCCACCAGGAGGTTCCTGACATGTGATTGGTTCCCTGATGGGAGCCTCTAAGATTAAAACCTGTTGTCACATGACCCCGTGTGATTGTCCCTCTTCCTGCTTCAATGGCCAGCGAGCCGTGCTGTCATGGACCACAGGTACAGGGTCTGTTGTTCACGTTCAAGCAGCCCTCGCTCTTTATTTAACATTGTTTCTCGTTGTTTATTGCTTTAGGACTTTAGGTAAGCTGTTTGTATTATTTACTTAAAAGATCAACATAGGTTTGATTTATCTTTGTTATTTTCTGCTGTATTCCATGAGGCCTTTTTCCAAACGACTTTCAATACATTCAATGGGCCTTTTTATATTAGTAATGCATTCATATTTGAGTATTCTACAGAGAAGGCATGAAAAATATCTCAGAATTTCTATAGTTATATATATACTGTATATATATTCTTTTAAGCCTAGAATTCTTTAAAATAATCTTTACTTTTCAATGATTTCTTAGAATATATTTTGTCAGCTAAATTTGCATAAGGGTGCAGAAGGGAAAAACCTGCAAGGAATGTCGGAGGAATGTCAAAGGGATGTCAAAGGGATGTCAAAGGCATGTCGTGCTGAAAATGTGCTCCATTGTGTTCACCCACAACGAGGTTTTCCTCTGATGAGATTCACCGACATACAAAATGATTTACCTGGGCCTGTCTGTAACAATGGTGATATTTTAACGGCTTGTTCAATTTGTTTATTGGTGCTTGTGCTGTTCCAGGTGAAACTGATCTGCTTGGCCACTTCTCTTTGTTCTTTTGTTACATTGAGAACGAAAGCAGCTGAAGGTTACATATTTTCACTGTTGGCTGAAAACGCCTCAAAAACGAATGATGAGCATGTGAGTTTCCGTGTGTGCGCGCACAGAAACGCACACTGCCTGACCTTGTTGTCATCGAAGTCCTACATTCAAATTAAAGTTATGCTGTTATAAACACACAAATATTAGGACGTATTTGGTTGATTTTCAGTGGATGAAGATGAATAAGGAAATACTTCATCTGCTGAGTTTGACCAAGACGTCGTCTCATTCCACGTAATTACGCCGCTTTTATTCTCTTGTAAAATTACAACTATTGTCTTGTAATCTTCCGACTCTAGCCTCGTAATATCACAGCTTTATCCTCATCGTCTCTTGTTTTTATTTGTTCCAACGGTGGCCCTTAGCACAAACAACCTAGACTGGATTTTATTAAAATACTTTATTTTAAAAAAAGTACAATTTACATCAAGCAGTTTTACAAAATACATTCAACTATGAGAAAAGAGTTGCAGCTACATCATAAATGCTTCTGTGACAATGTGGAATTTCCATTAAACATAATCAGCAATGGTGAGTGTTATACTGCTGCTGCTGCTGTTGTTGTTGTTGTTGTTGTTGTTGCTGTTTGTCTCTTCTGCAGAAATGTCTTGTCGTCCATCTTCCGAGTTTCTGTCCTCGCTTTGTATTTGTGACGTCTCGTTCTTCGTGTTCCCCTCCTCCATCAGTTCCAGCTGCAGCCTCAGCTCCTCTTTCTCGTTGATTATGGCCTCCTCTTCGGCCGCCCTTTGCTGCTCCTCTCTCTCTTTCTTTTCTTGCTCGGCCTTTTCCTTCTTCTCCTGCTTCTTCAGCTTCCAGTAGAAGGCCAGGTTCTTTTCAGGGTAGTTGACTTTGCTCAGCGGCAACTTAAAGATCTTCTTGGCCTCCGTGGTGATGAGGAGAAAAGTGAGGGCCGAGAGGCAGAACGGCCAGGTGCATGCTGGTAGACCGAACTGTGAAGGACAAACGCAAACCTCTTTAGTCACGTGTTGTTTTTTTTCAGCTGATTCCTGAATGGGACGGAGAGAAGCGGCGTACTTACCCTGGACATGATGTTGGCGATGGCTGAGCCGAGGTATGCACAGAAAAATGCTGAAGATGAGAAAGCGGAGGAGATGTTGTCACTGCAAACTATAAATATGCTGATCACAAATATCTGATGATATCACGTGGATGACGTAAGAGTGTGTGTTATCATCCTTTAAGTCTACTTACCACAGGTAATGGCCAGCAGATGTACCTGCCAGGTGAGGGCGTAAAACATCCCTCCGATGGCAATGCAGGCTAACACACAGTTGTATCCCCAGAGGCCAAAGTAAATGTCTCCGAACGGAGCAGCCAGAGCCAGACCTTTAAGACAAACCGTTCATCAGACCAACACATAAACAAATCTGTAATCTGCAGAACATAACTGCTAATTATAAAAATGCTCAGAAATCAAAAATCTGTTGTCTTTTTTATCATTTTATTGGCTGCCTGTACGCCTCTTTTGTCCTATTTTAGGGGGGTGCCCACCTGAGACCATGCCCACTGTAGATCCCAGGACAGCATGGACACAGGTGATCGGGGACGAGATGAAGAGTGAGATGATGAACATTCCTCCTGTCCATGGGTTATCGCAGCCATAAACCTGGCCGACTCCCACAGGTATGGACATGAACAGCTGAACAGATACAGACAGAACGGTTTTAACGATCATGTTAGATACACAACGAAGCATGTTGGTTCGAAATGCAAGGTGAGTAAATACATCGATACTGTTAAATATTGTTAATATTATTGTAAGCATTACAAAATCACAACTTGAGACGGTTTGTACATATTCTGTCTGAAAAACACAGAAGCTGTCAGTTTTAACTATGCTGAAATGTGAGGATAGAAAGTAGAAGTTTTTTGGTGTCCGCATGAGTACCACAGCACGATGACAGTGAGAAATGACAGAAAAACTAACGCTGGAATGTTTCTGACCTTGGCTAAGTCCATCTCGGCCCACGTGATGTTAGGCAGCTCAGACCGGGCCTGAATGAGAACTTGGGAGAAGTGGTGATTGTAGTGTCCGGTGGCAACCATATGCAGACACACCAGGATGTTGAACGGCAAAGTGAACACAGGCAGGTCCCAGCGACTGTTTATCGATGCCAGGGCGCTGGACACGATCGGGCTAAGACACAAGCAGACAGCGGAACGATGTTAAAACTCGGACGGCAGCTGAGGGCTCACACTGTCTGTTATCACTCCTTTGGATACGATCCCGTCGTCTTAGCGGTCGATTTATCACAAATACACGCAGCTGCTCACCACATCATAGACATGAAGATGTTGGGTAGCAGGAGCCACCAGTACCAGTCCCCCTCATTGGAGAACACAGCCATCAGAAGGCCCACCAGGATGCCATTGTATCCATACAGCCCTGCAGCTATTGCACCCCTGACGGATGAATGAATGACAGAACATCAGCTTCCCCTGCCAACATCCATTTACGTTTATTTAATTACTCTTAGAATAAATTCGGAGGATGATCAAACCTGCTCTGTCGTAGTATGAGGGCAGAAATGGTGGCGAAGAGCGTGCCCACAAAGCCGTTCAGGGCCAGCCAGTAGCTCTGCAGGATGAGGCCACCAAATATGATAAGGCCACTTAGGGGGTTGTTGACGAACATGACCTGGGAAGCTCCGCGCAAAACCCAGTCTAGAAGCTGGAGCAGGAAAAACTGTCCTGGGTGAAGACAACGAAAATAATCTCAACGTCTGAGACAATGAAAGATAATCAATGTATGATCTTAGATCTCCATCGAATACTTTAGATATCCTGTAGTCTGGTTTAAAACTTTATTGTAAAGGAAGAAATGATCCAGTTCAGATAAATGATTTGATGAGAATGATCTTACTTTCCATCCATTTTCCAAATGGTTTCATGTCCCCAGCGAAGTAGGAGACCACCTTGAGGAGTCTGGCCCGGGCCCTCTGCAGGTTTGTGGGTCCTGCAGGCTGCCCGGAGCCATTGTCCCCTTGGTCCTCTTTGTCCTCCTGAGTTTTTTCATGCTGTTCCGTGTTCGACATCAGGGGCTCCTGTTCCTGCCATGACGGTTAGGATGAATTGAATTAATAACATCAAATCACATTAATTGATTATTGTGATCTGACGTGTGCACATTGACGAGTGTTCTTACTGTGAATGTGATGGAGGGAGACCTCTGTGGGGCTGAAGTGGAACAATTGATATTCTTTTGAATATCCTGCAGAGGAGACGAGAGAGTGTGAGTAAATAGTACATAACTCTTCGTCTTCTTCGATTGTTCAATACGGCAGCCGAGTCCAGGTGTCCTCCTGGGATCACCAAGACCTGGATGACTGAGTATCTTCACCGACAATGCCCCATCCCCTGGCCTTAACCTCACCAAATGCCAAACTGAATTTATTTATTTTATGTTTCATCATTTATGAACTATTTATTCAGAATTAATTTACAATTCATTCATTCATTCATTCATTCATACTGTAACTGTCTGCGATTGAGCAAAGTACGAAATATTATGTACCAAAAAAAAAAAAAAAACCCACACACAACCGGATCTATAGACTTCCGCCCATTTTTGTCACACATACAGACCCCCACCTCCCCAGTCTATAATCTACTAATCTAAGAGCGCATAATCCAGAAGGCTGCTTCACTGAGCGCAAAACATGGAGACGCGCGTAATACATTTGGAGAGGTGCCGTTTCACTCCTTTGCAACTAAAAACTGGTGTTTCGTCTAAATTACAGTTTACTTACAGTTACTTTGAAGACTTATTACATAGCAGAAAAAAAGAAGTGGACTGACCGGATCACACACACACACACACACACACACACACACACAAATCCAGCTGTTAAACTCACTCACCATAAATCAACTAGCTCGTAAACCGTCACTCAAATTGACACACATACACCCACACACACACATGCATATCTACAAACTTGTCTACCTTTGCGCAGTGTGAGTCAGGCATATGTCCAGGGTGAGCTCAGGGACCAGAGGTTGAGCAGCTTTTCTCAAGCTGTACTGAGAGGACCTCAGGTGAAGGTTTATATACCAACAGAGCGGAGGAAAACTCCACCTCTCATCCCTCTCTCCATTCACCTGCGACTGATAATCACCAAACGTGATCATCAGAGATGAGAAGATGGATTACGAAATACCAAACTTTCGACATTCACGTCGAGTTATGGCGACTGACACGCAAACGGCGATTCTCTCACCAGTTCTTTTATGTTTATTGTATAATTCACAGAGTCTAAGAAGTATTTTCTCCTTTCTGCACTACAATCAGGGCTATATGTCTCACACACGCACACGTTCACACCCACACACACACACACACCCACACACACGGAGAAGGGTGGGGGAGGGGTAGAGAGAGGAAAGGCGCACAAATGACAGTGAAGTCAAATGAAAACAGTCAAACTAACTTTGCACTGTTCTCTTGCTGTCCTGTCCCCCAGGTAGTTACTGATCAGTCTGCAGTCCATCATCCATCATTATCACCATCACTTACTTATTTTCACAGAGTCAGAGTTTCAAAGTGGTCCAAACGATCTGAAATCACCCAGATGGATCCGTCATTATTCCACAGGTCTCATAAGTTGACAGCCAGCACAAAGTTCAAAGTTAGCGGTCCTGATGGTGGGTTCAGGCTTCCAGGGTGTGTGTGTGTGTGTGTGAAGGCTACCTGCCAATATGGAGCTACATGCAAAGTGAGCGCTGTGAAAATATCTGAGAGAGGGGGGAGGGGTTGGGTAGGGATAGAGAGAGAGAGAGAGAGAGACAGACAAGGACAGACAGAGAGAGAGAGAGAGAGAGAGAAGGAGGGAGAGAGAGAGAGAGAATTTTGCTACTGTTGTTAATAGTTTTGTAACTTCATGAATTAACATTTACTGATATCAATGATTACATTTTTACTCTTCAGAACTGGATTATTGTTATTGATATCGATGTTCTAAGGTACAACTCTGACATTTTGTGTGTCAGTCTCACGTTATGAAATAATAATTTATAATAGCAACCAAATTACAATCAGCTGTTTTTATAAACACGTGTCAGTGTTAGACTAGAAGCTGTTATATAAACACGTTGGTACATAATTATCGAACCCTACACATTTTTCTTTGAGTACTGGCACCAACGTTGGAATAACTAACCTGAAATGACTGTGTCTTGGCTCCGCATATTGGCAGCAGAGGCCTCACAGATAGCACCGACGCTTTGAAGTCGAATTTAAAATTACCTCACATGCACTTCATCAACATCAGGCACGGCTGCTATATGATATGTTAAAGAGACGATAAATATCCAATCGTTTGTTCTTCAAAAATGAGTGGAAGTCGGCACAGGAGAGTTGGAAGTTGATTGAGATTAGAAAGTCGCTCCTTTTTGGGCTTCCAACCTTCCACGAGGTCACGAGGGAGGGAGGGATGAGGGAGATTCACGAGGCTGGATCAGCTACCCTGCTGCATCCTGACAGAAACGTTTGTTCAGGCTCTTTTCTTGCAGGCACACTGGTTACCTAGTGAGCAAGTGCAAGATGTCCACGAATAAATGGTAAGTGTTATTGGGGAGCACTATTTGGCAGGAGAAAATAACCGTGAATCTCCTCTAAATGGCACGCCAGTGACTTCACACGACCTCCCTACTCGTTTTGACCTCAAACCAGACACCGACTTACAAACCTGGCAACCAGCAAAGTCTCGGATGATTTGTCCATTCATTGCATTTATAAGATCATTACATGACTCAAATCAATTTGTGCTGGATTTTCCACTCACACTCCTCACCTGTACATTCCTCTGGCACACACACCCATTTTGAATCTAAAGTGAAATTCTAACCAAAATCCATTCAGTAGCATACTTCAACCAAATATCAATCCTTTCAAAAATCCTGCTTCATCAACACCCAGATTTATTTTGTTTATTATCTTATATTGTCAAAATAGCCACTGGCCCTCCATTACCGATCCTATAGTTATTTTTTGACAGCATCATAAAATCCATACTAAGCACTTTTTCCAGAAAGACAAACAAAATGACTGTTTACGTCTCAATTGTGTGCATTCAGCAGTGAAATATCACTCATCTCTGCTCCCTGAAAATTGAGGTCAAGGTCCAGTGAGATGTCATCTGCGAATAACTGAACTAAAATAGCTACATTTTATGCTTGTCGCAGACATTTTAATCACTGTGGTGCAGAGCTGGTTTTAATTTTTCTTTTAATAGTCACAACAGTGTCTTGTGTCATTATATAACCACAGCCTTATCCTATCGTTCATCAAATTAGATTCCTGCTTTTCAGTCCCTTATGTAATGAGGTAGTCGTCTGCACTAATCAGATATCGGCAACCCATCCTTATCGTCTGACCATCTGAATGTGCCTCTCTTTTTTATCTCCACACTCACTCCAGGAAATGAGACATAACCTGTTTCCATTTTTACTCTCACTCACTTTCTTTGATGTCACACAAAGTCAGACGATCACTCGTAACATGTTTAAGCAGCCCAGGTCACCCAACATACATTTTTTGGGTTTCCTCTCCAAAAATATTCTGCTAGGTGTGAACAAATCATAACATCTAAGTCCCATTTGTCCCCTGAAGTACCTTAAGGGTCAATGCTGGGACCCCTTTCTCTTCTAAATACGGTATCCACCTCACTAAATATGATAATGGACTCACACGGCTTCTTCTATCAGCGCTATGCCGATGATACCCTCCTGTACTTATCCTTATCCAGAAGAATCAACAAACTCAGCGTGAGATTAGGATGCCTCACTGGCACGTCAACCTGAATCGCTCAAAGGTTGAGGTCCTTGTCATTCCAACCAGTGGTTCGTTTCAGGTTGTCAAGCTTGGTTCCCGGCTGCTTCTGAGGAACGTGGCCTGTTACTGAAAAGCATTTTAAAGACCATTACAAAACTCCTTCCCGCCTAGATACTGCACTATATCTACTATAAAAAGTCTTTTAAAAGTACTAAATCTCCATACAGAGCTCATCACATCAGTTATTTGCCTTCTCTAAACAACTTTGAGATTAAAATATGGTGAAATCTGCATTTACAGGACATTGGGATCCATTGAAAGGTAGCGTGTCAATATTTCAGATGCAGATGCTGATAATCTGCAGTCCCCTTTTTCATAGGTTTTGTGCCTTAGGCCCATTTATAGTCTCACTCACTGTTTTTGTGAGCATCCTGCCTTTTTGATTGTGTGTGTAACTTTGCTGAAAATGTTTGCCGTCCAGAACTCTGAGGAAGAGGAGATCCTGGATCACTCTGGGCGCTACAGTGCTTCATTCGTTCTTGAGATCGTATCAATCTGCTTGCCATATCTCCAGGAAGATTAGGCCTGACCCAGCCAAGTATGTGGTCTAATTTAATGTGACACTTTAACTACAGCAATGCCCTTGCGATGCTATCCATGTGCCAGAACATGCTCGAATCCTTGCGAAACGATCCAGAACGAGTCACATGGCATCGAGTTCAGCCAAGTGATGTGGCCTGTTTTTTTTTGTTACACTTTTAGCAATGCCCTTGCAATGCAGCACGTGTGCCAATATGCAATGAAACGTTGTTAAATAATCCAGACCATCCTGTTTTTTATTTTGCCAATACAGCGTGTCACATCATCTCTAATCCTGATCCATTGACTTGCAGTAGATACATTAAATACAATTTAGGTGCAAATGCAGCCTCTGATAGGATAAAACAAAACCAAACAAAAACCTGAAAAATTAGATTCTCTTCATACAAAATCATACATTGAAAAACATTTATTTTAATTTGACCTACACAGTCAGATCTCCGTTGCCCTGTTTGTTTTTCAGCTATTTTAAGTTATTTAATGGTTTTGGCATTTTAATTGCCGCTTTGAAAATTGTTATTTTACAATTCCTCATGACTTTGTGGACATTTACTTTATGTTGTGTTGTATATAGAGCACAAACTACATGGTGCCATTGTGAATTATGAGCAAACCCTGCCCTGTAGAGAAGAAGAACCAACAGATTAAAGATTAGATTAGATAAAATTAAAGTCATCCATAAATCCAATTTGGAATACAACGCCCTCTTAATGTCATACCACCTCTCTCACACCCTGCACCTATAGTGTCATTTAAACTTCGTGTTGAACTTTGTGCATTCTAGAATTGATTGCAGAATTGATCCTTAACCATCTTTCCATCTGCTAAGGTGTGTTAAGGTGTGTTTCTGCCAAAGGTCCCTTTCAGCACTATATTTTTTTAACTCTTTTTAATTATTACAGTTGTTTGATCTGTCCAATCATCTCTCCAAGCCTTTTATGAAAATCTTCAGCCCACATAGATTCACCGATCTGTAAAATCTACTTTGACTCTCTTTCAATCCGTTGATTTTTTTTTTCTCTGATCGCTAGATTCTTCTCTTCTCATGATTAGTGTGATGTGATGATGAGTGTTTTGTTCGAGTTTATTTATTGATCCAAATTCTCTTATTTGGTGTTGCTGTCAGTAAAAATCCATGAATTATAGAAGACACTTCTCAAATTCTCAAATGTCAATGTATTTCATTGCGTGTGTGTGTGTGTGGGGGGGGGGGGGGGGGTTGTTTTTTTTT
>OMNV01001140.1:17480-50544 GCA_900303265.1 Brotula barbata | reverse complement strand
AAGGGTGAGGAGATGGGCCGAGAGTAGAGATGAAAGCTACAATGCTGTAATCCCAGAGGAGTCAATAAGGCTATTGAACGTTTGAAACCTAAAGGAGTTACAGGAACACGGGGACATCAAAGGGGAGGCCTCTGGAGTCAGACTCCCTCTGTCCATCCAATTGGCATGTCGAAGAGGAGCAACATCACATCTGAGTCAATCAGAGGAGCCAGGCACCACCCGCCTTAATGTTATTAGTAAATCCGAAATAGGTTCTTTTAAAAGCGAAATCGAATCTCCTGACGGTAATGGCTGAGCACAGAATGTCAACTGACAAACGGCAAGCCATCCTCCCACAGAACATGAGCCCAATGAGCACTGTGGCGCCAGACCGTTAGTCAAAAAGACACAAATGGCAAAGGCAAACAACAGACTGTGCGACCTCCTAGAATTTACAGCCACAACCTGAATATCGCTGCAGGGGACGCCGTTTGACCCTGCCTAAGACGCTGACTACCAGAGATAACTGCAACCAGAAATTCCACTCACATGTCCTTGTCTGCAAGAGCCAACAGGCCAAAGCCATGTGTAAGACTGTGATACTAAAATATCAGATCAGACACCGAGGAGGAAGAGCGGCGGCATGGATCGGCTAAACCAAATGGTTAAAATGTACAGCGGAAGAAAATGTCCTACTGTTTGTAAATCCAGGGCTTCCAAACAAACTAAACCGACACAAACTCTCATTGTTTCTCCAGCTGAATTACAAACAAAATACCAAGAACACACACCTTTGACGCACGTAAAGCACTCCAAGTATCTCAGTGTTTCCCCTGCTGATTTGCAAGCAAAATGTCGAAAACACACAGACCTCTGACACACCTAAGCACTTACAGTAAATTTGCCCACACAGGCATGTGTAGTTACTTCACTTTCATTGCGGGCTTCAAATATTCATGAGCCCTCATCGACTAAGCAACATGTTAAGTTGTTTGGCCGGAGCAATTTCTCCTTTCTCTTTCGTGGACGTGGGGAATCGCCGTGCGTTCACCTCTCCGATCAGGAATGCTGCAGCACGTTTACAAATCATCTAATGAGTGAGTTATTAAGTGGCCTTTCAGCAGCTTTTCACTCATAAATTGGGGTTGTAAAGGTGCACAGTATTATTTAATGATGTTCAATGACAGAGAGCAAAACCAGAGGGAGAGCGTAAGAAAAGGAGAGCAGGAAAACCTCAGTAGTGCAAAGTCTGCCTGTCCCACACGGCTGCAGGTAGAAAAACATACAAACTGAGAGCAAACACACAGAGGAAATACACACAATGCTGAAGTGCCCTTGAGCAAGACTCTGCACAGGGACTACCCTGACAAGTACTTGCTGATGGGCTCATCAACATCTGACTAATACTCACTCTGAGTTTGTACTACAAACTAATATTAACATTAAAAATAACTTATTCATCTTCATAATTAACCCTCTTCGTTGTATTAACGCTGAGATTTTTTTCAGCGCAAACAAAATCAGACATCTAAACCCACCTGACATGGTTGTCGCAGAACTTGGTGTTCTGCGGCCGGTTGAGCAGCACCGTCCGCGCCGTGCCGTCTACGGGTTCCGCCTGGGAAGTGGTCCCGGACATCTCATCGTCTGCCTTGCGGTAACCGGCGGACGAGCAAGCAGGTCCTGCACCGTTGGATTGATGGGAGAGAGGCGAGGCTGAGTGAGAATGAGTGCGAGCGAGACAGAAAGACACAGAGACGGAGTGAGGGAGGGACAGAGAGAGAGCGAGAGAGAGGGAGGGAGACACGAAGAGAGACAGAGACATAGACAGGAGACGGGGTTGACGGTTCAAAAGCGATTGATCGTCGAGGCTCGTGTGCGTGCTGATGCAGGCTGAAGCCGGCGAGGTCGATTCAATGACGTCCCCCGTTAATAACGGCCCCGTGTCTCTCAGTATTATTATGCAGGTACCGCCAATGCGCACACGACGCCCACGGGACCCCCCGTGTATAATGGATGTGCTGAGGGATGCACAATGGCGAACAAACACACCGGGTTCGTCATCAACTTGTCCATAACACAGAGAAGATGATCCACTCTGGTTTTACGATAACAATTAATCCCGAAAAGTGACAGGAGGGGACGCAACACGTTTCTCGTCCACCCGCAGACTCGGTGTGGATTCCCGTCCGCCTGGCTTTTGTCATCTCCCGCCGCTTTACAGCATCGAGCGCTCGGTTCATTCACCCGCGTTCGAGCTCCAGCAGCGCCACAATGTCGTCCCTCGACCTGCGCTCGTGTGTCTGCCGAGACGGGGAGACAAAAGGGGCCGTGACGCCTCTAAGTACCCAGCAGCTGCTACGACAAGCACGAGCCAGCGCGGGGACAGCTGCGGCAGCACGCCCGCCTCCCCGCTCTCCTCCCTCGGCGACGCTGAACGGGAAGCTCCCGGTCCCCGCTGAAAGGTAGTGGCCGCCGTGTCATCTGGCTCCTCGCCGCCTCGAGAATCCGTTACACGGCGTGATTTAAGGCCGCTCCTCCCCTCAATCCAGCGCCTTGGTGCTCACCGATACAAGCCGAAAGAAGGAAGCCATAAGGAGCTTCTTTAGTGCCGAGGGGCCACCGGGGCTCCGCTTTTAAAGGGCCAGAAGCCTGATATCACCCGGGCACAGATGGGTCAAATGACACCCTTGAGGTCGGAACCATCCAGCAGGAGATCACTTCATGCCTGTTCCCCTCCACAAAGTAACGGCAGTGAGTCTTTACTGTATTTTTACACGTTTCCTATTGGTTTGCATGTCTTCCAGCAGATTCGGAACGATTCCACGTTTTCTATGTCTCTACTGACACAAAACTGAACCACAACGACAATCGTTTTGTTGAATATCAAACAGGAAATCCACTTCGAATTATTTATTATTATTATTTATTATATTCAATTCAATTCAAACAATATTTCCAAACGGACTTTTTGTGCCTGTAGATTTTTTTTTTTTTTTACTCACAACTCATATTTGGACATGTCATAGCAGGAAATTCACAACATGGATGTCTCTGATCCAGCCAGCAGGGCCTTGAAATCAACACACCAAACTGGAATGCAGTTAAACCCGATTATAAACGTCAAAATGTCTTGTGCCAAACAATTAATACGAGCATTTAGTTTTGCTTTTTGTGTGCACAATGTTCTAGGATAGCGCTGTCCTTCGCAGGATCTGTGCATTGTGTGTCTGTGGGTGTTTGTAAGTGAAAACAGCAACAGACTAATTGCATAAATAATTTAGAAAAGAAAAAGTCTTGGTTCAGGGGATTGGGTTTCCGTTGGCTTGAAATCCTTTCTGCAGTGCTGCAACAGAGGACAGGCTTATTAAACGTGGGTTTTATATCATTATATCCCACTCTTGCCGGTGTATCCTCCGACTTTGGCGAGGAAGTGAAACCTGAACCTGCCATATGTCGGCACCCTTTATCTGCTTGATCTGTCTGCAATCATCGGTGCTGAAACGTCAGATTTCCTCCCTCACCCCTGAAAGAGACAGGCCCCAATACTAACAGGAACCACCTGCAATGCCTCTGCATTTTTATGGGCAGTTGAGGGATATTTGTGAAGCTAATACATGTAGTATATAACACAGGATGTATATAATTTCTGTATTGTAAAAACGTCATCACCAAAGCCAAAGATTTCAGGTGTAAAAATAACACCAGCCAACCTTAGCAGAGTGCCACATATCCCACCGTGCATCTGAACAAGGCAGAGAGCAAAGGTCAAAGTCTATCCGAGCAAAATGATAATAAAGGCCTATCTCTCATCTCTCTATCGCTCACCAGACTATTACCCTGGGCCATCAGAGCTGTAAGTCATAATCACAGCTCAGTGCTCACACACACACACACACACACACAGTGAACGACACGGGGGTCAAACGAGATAGTAAAAGATTGCAAGGAACTGATTAAGGATCATACAAGGTTAAAGGTAATTTAGAATAGTCAATGTCATTACCTATAATTACCTTTTCCTATTCACTATATTTGTCTGACCGCACAACGTTCCTTTCCTGTATCTCTTTCGCGTTGTTGATTATTTATGCTCTTGTGAGTACACACACGCACACACACACACACTTTTTAACCCATCTAGACTCCACCTTTCCAAGCGGATCAATAATGGCTTTCTCAGCAGCCCACTCCACCTCTGATCCACGTCTGACGAGATCAATGCCTCGGTTACTCATCTCTGATGGAGTGGAGGGGCACTCACCTCTGTAACTCATTACTGATGCACCACTGATGAGTCAGCACCAAACCCCAATGGAGCACAGTCAGGTCAATTACACGTGAAGCAGCCCAACTACCTGGACAGGTACCATCGGGGCTGATATCCCACAGCCAGCTGAACAGGTAAGACTACCCTAACCTCCCTTTGCTGGTACCACTAATTAAACATTGGTTGGTTGTGGTTAAATCCCATGTGTCATCAGCAAACAGCTATAGATTAGGGAAGCTTAATGAACACATATAATCTATATATTGTTTTACCACTACAGCCCAACCTTGTTTTTCTGGCTGAAGCCCAGCTGTCCGTTCATGGTGCCAAACATTCTCTGTTAAAAAGCAGGCAGGGTGCTGAATAATACATTTAGACGGGCTGCATATATAATTCATCTACATTATCCCATACGGCAGAGCATATTTCACCAGACACCCACCTTTGTGCTTTGTGCACCTCAACCTTCACTAAGGATACGCCTCGTGTGTTACACTATCACAGCGTCTCTCTCAGTGGCTGTGTCAATTAGCCCAACTGCCAAAACACTGTTCTAAGAGACGTGAACATAACTTTGGAGATGAGTACGCAGTTAATCCAATCATGTCTGATAGAGCTGTACCGAGCCGAGACGTCAAATGAGCCGAAGAGGAAATAGACATTCATCGTAACAGCAGGTACAGTAGAACAGCTAGAATTATCCTGAGCTGTGGAAGCGCTCCCACTCCCACCGGCATACACATCCTCTGGCTGTTCCTGTATTTCTATATCTGGAAAACCGTCAAACCATTTAGATGCAATTACGCTCACAAAACTGAGAGTGCATCCAAACATCGGAAGCTCCTTGTTTTATTTCAGTGCATTTAATCATTTGAGGTGGCGTGGACGTAAACCAGTTGGAGGTACTGTCCCCTGAGGGCAATGTCCCCAATTGTTAATCCAGCAAGAGCAACAAACACTAAACCCGTCTAAAACCAATCTCCTCCCTTACTTCAAGTAAGACGTCAACACCAAATAAGAACCCAAATGTAAAACATCTATGCACTCTGCCTCTGCCCACAATCCCACCGTGTGCTCAGGAAAGCATTACCGACAGAACGATGCCTGGCTGGGCGACCCCTTCGCCCCATAGCTGTCCCGGGCTCCAAAGTGAAGTGCTGGCCCTATTTTCAAGTCCATTGCCCAGAGCTGGCTGCTAGGGTTCCCTGTGGATCCATTTGCCACAGTGTTGGAGAAAGACGTAAAGCAAGAAAGCCTCTTACAGGCCAAGTGGGTAAGGATGATAATCCTCTCTGTGTCTGCTCTGCAACTTCACCTGCTGCTAATCCACACACTGATAATCCTACAGGTGAGACTGCTACACGCGTACAAACACACATAGACACACACAGGTAGACACCAGCAACATTAATGGTGGCACTTGCTCATACATACTCACGTAATGTATGCATATATGCATATACACACATGGGGACGTTCTCTCAAAACACCTCCCAAGACACGTATGCATGCGCACAGAGGACGACATACATTGCTGTAATGCAAAAAGACATGCAAGGCTAAAACATGCAGCTATTCCCTTTCCTATGCTCCACACCCAGCTTCGTCACGTGCATGCAACACAATTTATGTGCATTCTCTGCTCTGGCATGCCATATGCATGTGTTTCACGGCATGCAAACATGTACAAGTTGAAGAGTTGGAGACTATGATATGAGTCTGTCATCGTTACTGTGGTCTGGCGTGTGTGGTCAACCCATTATCTAGAAGCGCATGCAGTGACAGAGGAACTGTTGTTCAGTGTTCATCCCTCCAGGCCCCAAGGAGCTACTGAGTATTCATTGTCAATATCGTGTTTTAACCTTTTCAGACCAGAGCCGCAGACATTCACTAACTGGACCTTGTAGCTCTTGAGGGCCAGGGGTCGGAAGATGGCTGCTCCTAACCACGCGGACAGCCACATGCAACCTTGGGACTTCCGGGCACAAGTAGAGTGTCATCCAGTCTAATTCGAGCAAACTCACTTTTGTCAAACCTGTCTGTGAGGCGGGCACGCATGGTAGCACCGGCAACCAGGCCTGGGTCCTGCAGTTCAGAGGCCTCCTGCCTAATGGTGGTCAAGACTAACTGCTCTGTGGATGCCACAGAGATGCCGCGGCGGGAGAAAATAACACACAAGACAACATGTCAATATACACATAACACACACAACACACTTGTGTGTCAGTAACCACACTCTAAATGTGTTTGTGTATGCAGTGAATGTGATGTATGGCTGCATACATCGAATCAACGCCTGATGAGTAATGGAAAGGACCAATGTCTGTAGCTTGTCCACGAGTGCCCCCTTGTGTCCAATTCAGGTAAACACCTAGTCATCATTGAATAGGATTTGCTGTGATTAATTAGGCCTATCTTTATTTCCCAATTGCCATCTTTACTTCGCTTTGCAGCCATGACAACCCGTCATTATCTCCCCTAAACAGAAACAGATGCATTGTTGACAGGTGCTTGAGCTGCATTATTCCCCTGAGCTAAAAACACCAAGGCAACATTCTTTACAAACAGAAACACAAACCCACACTGTAGAATGTGACTGATCCCAAACAACCTGCGATGACTTTAACATCTTCATTGCCGTTAATTTGGCTTTATATTGTTAGGAATTACAAAATAATATAATATTATCGTTTGGGTTTGTCAACGGATGCCAAATGTCAAGATAATTTGCGTGAGTCGTCGCCTTGTGTGCTTGTATATGGGTGTTTGTGAGTATGTGTGAGGCAGATTGCAGGCTGTAGACGTCAGCATGGTAATTAGAGCAAAGAATCAAGAGGCCAGGCTCTAAAAGATTACAGGAAAGACAGCATGGGGAATCAGAGGGAACACATGGACAGACTGGCCGACTCTTATCTTGGAACATCCCCCTCACTCCTCACTCTATGCTATAAAAAGGGTTACATGTGCCAATGCAAAACTTTCAGAACTCTGCGTGGAAACATTCCTGAATTGACTCCTCGGGACATAAGTTCCTCACTAATGTTCATAAAAGTACCATATTACCACAGCGTACAAAGTCATCTTCAAATTGACAAACTGAGAAGCCACTGGTACTGTTACCGTTTTCGCATTCTCTCTTTCAGCCCCAGTGTGAAATATTGCAGTGCTATATCATTTTAACAAAAGCATACTGTATATAGAAACCTCTGGGTTGAAGACAATGACCCATTTGGCGCGCATCTCTGCTCACTTTGCCCTGTTATCTATTTCTGGAAGCTGCAAGAGCAATGCAGCTATACACAACAGCCAAGCAGCACAACAATATGGGCCAGTTACTATTAAAAGCCCCCCGGGTGAGGCGAACACATGTCGCTCTGGTTCCAGGACGATACGCTTCAAAATTCCATTTGCCATATGTAAAATCATCATGTAGTCCCATGTTTAAAACTCCTTAAGCACTGTTAAATGAAATGATAATTGCACACGCTTTTAAAAACATTTCAAGGTTATTTAAGGGGGTTTGGATCAATTCAAAGGGGCTTTTCGCATTAGTAAAACCCATTAAATAACCGAGGTTACCATTTAGGAAAGGTGTAATAGACTCATAATTTGTTGACAATGTAGAAAATTCCAAAAATCCACTTTAGTAACCCTGATAATTTTATGCTATGGTATTGAAGTTATGGTGTCAGTATTGATGTTACATTAACCATAGTTAATATAACTTGAATTTGTCTTTATTCTTGATGTGTTGGCTATCATCATCTTCATGCAGACTTCCTCCGAATGCATCATCTTTAAAAAGTCATCTGGGATTGAAAAAAAAATGCTTAAAATCCATTCTGGTAAACCCTTCATTTCTTAATTTCCCTCAAACTCTTAGATAGCTTTAGACAGATTTTCCCAGAATACAACCTGACATGTTTGCCCCAAAATGAAACTTTTATTAAGGCGGACCCATGAGTATTACCTCAGAGATTAGGGGGCTGAACCATCCAATACTGCAAGTGTAGCTGAAACTTGTAAGTCGTTTGTAGGATTTGTCAAACATCAACTTCCCAGACAAAACAAACCACGTGTGCGTCCATATCTAACACAAACATGTGGAATACCGATTGTAATTTAGCGAGCAGAGGCCCTGGATGTGCCCGACGTGCTTAATAAACAAGGAGCGCTCTTGCAGACGGTCACGTGGTCTCTAAGTCGGCCGGGTAACGGCCTGTTCTTAGACAGATATAGCGGGATATACTGCAGGAGCGTGGATTAGACGTTGGAGCGTCATCATGACAACGACGTTTACGATAATGCACATTTCACCCAAGACCACTGAAGTGATGTGCGCAGCTTCTGTATCACAGTAAAAAAGAGGGATAAGTGGCATTTAGTGGTGAGGAGCTCCTGCGTGGATTGCGTTTGTTTATCATACAGCAGCGGGCCTTGACGGGGACAGCCTGCAGCCAGAAGCAGACACCTGCAGTCTCCTTGTCCTTGTATCCCTCTGCCAAAAATGAGAGATGCTGGTGGACTCCACAAACCAGCCCACACGCATGCCGCAGTCCTGGAACTTCCCGATGCCCGTTATTCAGATTCCAGGCACACATCCACCCGCACGATCATTATTATGCTACGGGCCTGGAACCCAAAGCACAACCCCGGGCCTGTTATTGGTTCTACGGTAAAAGCACACGTCCCGCACACGAATCAAGAAGAAGAAGAAGAAGAAGAAGCATCGGGAATGAACGGGGTGTTTATGTTGTTGTTTTTAGTCCTACCTCCTTCGCTGTGTATCTTCTTGGCTCTCCGGTTGAAATACATCCTGGTGGTGAACGAGTGTCGGTCAGGCTGAGACGTGGAGGCCGGAGCGGTGGCATGCTCATAACCCGCCGACGGAGCAGGAGACTGCGGCTCCGGGCCCGGGCTGCGGCCGCTGCTGCTGCTGGAGCTCCGGGATCATCGTTTCTCGGCTGGACCGCGGAGGTGATGTTACAGTAGAGGGCAGGTTAAAACAGTGTCATGGAAGACGCAATAAGGGAAATGGACTTCCGGTCAGAGGTTTCAAAATAAATCGACATAACCAAGCGTTTGTCTGTCCAAAATAAGAATTAAAATATGTTAATGTGTTCGGTGTCACCCCAGAGTACTTTGACGATGATTATAATAGTTTTCTAAAGCACCGTCAAATAAGGGTATAACTGCAGGAGGCTTGTGCATTTTGTAACTTTGAACTACATCATCGTGGGTATGAAATGATAGACAAACTGGTCATGAATTGATTCTTCAAGTTAGTTCATTTACTAAATTGCGGAATACGTTCAGATTTGCTGTTCAATTTAATGAGTTGTCTTTTAAACACTAGTAACCGGTGATGGTCCCTTCTTAAAAGAAACACTATATATTCTGATTAAAATTGTCGAAAATCATACTCAACACATCTGCAGTGTTGACAATTGTTAATGACGTTAAAATGCCATCGAGACACTGGCGGTGATATCTAAAATAATTTGAGTTTAAACATTGTGTACGTCAAACAAATAAGATTGATTTTGATTTAAAAACAACGGGGGAAAAAATCTTATTTTGAAGGATGATCGCTAATTTTTGGTCTTATCCCATCAAGCTTTACATCACCCTGGTTTCCATTCAATGAGTCACGGGGGCGCGCATTGGATGATGAGATGCGTGCGCGCACCTGCCATCGGACTGCAAATTGTGGAGCATCGCACACACACACACACACACGCGCATACATACCGCGTTATTATGCCCATATACACACAGGATCTCCAGGCATTACAAAGCTGCATTTTATTCAATTGTTAAGGAGCAGAGAGAAAAAAACAAAGTCTTGATTGTATTACATAGTAACATAATACATTTTGATCTTAACTGTTTTTACTCTCAAAACATTGCAACATGGTACATATTCATATTTCAAAAGTTGTAACCATCTTATTAAATAGTAACAGAATAAATATTGACTTCTGAACAGTGGCCACAACCCTCCCCAAATCTCTGGCGAACATTCAATGTACAGATCTGAGAACCAGCCTTTCCTTAAGCAGCCCAACTTTCTCTCTCTCTTGCACACAAACATACAGTAACCCATACACACGTTTCCACTGAATCAACTCTCACACGCTTGCATACCACGACATTCCTGTAGTTTTGTGAATAACCTTTTAACTGCAACAATATAGTATTTCCTGCGTATTTTAGTGATGATGCGCAAAGTGACCCTGGTGGTGACAAACTGCCTACGCGATACAGCTGAATAATTCACCTGTGGTACACTACAAATGCCAGCATATGGGCAGGTAATGTAAAACCACAACCCCAAAACTGTCCAGCAGGCAGTGTCACAGAGAAAGATTTTCTGAGCATAGTTTGTATAACTGCACAAGACAAAAAAGTTAAACTGTTATTAATGTTTAAATTCGAGCTAACTCAGCAGTCACAAGCAGACTCATTAATGTTGCTTTGTGACACCAGCCAGTCAGGTGTTAATGAAAAAAACAAGAACCACAAGGAAACATTGATTTCAGGGTTGGCAAGACTTTGTTTGGGTGATTATTATCAGACAACAGCATGTAAACAAGATTGAACAGCACCAAACACAATACTGTTTTTGTCCTTATTGCACAATTTAAATTAAATTACTACACTCTTGTCCCGATTATCTCGTGCCTTTTGAAATGTGCTGCTCATATTTGTAATGGCAAACATTGAGACAAATTTCATGTTGACTTTTATGGTTAAATTCTGCACTGCAGTTACATGACACCGGTGCAAGCAGAGGGGTTGAAAAACAATTTCATTTCAAATGAATGCACAGCTTAGTAACTCAGACATTTCTAACGAACTGTTAATTGTTATTTGAAACTTTAAGTCAGAAATTTAAAACAGTGGACTGCAACAATGTCTTTTTTTTAAAAACCCAACAGTTTCCCTCTTCCATTTTTAAAAGATGGCATGTGTAGGAAGTGTTTTCTTTAAAACCCTAAAATGCATTATGGTGACATATTTACAGCATCAACTGAATAAATCAAATCGGAAAGTGGCCGGTGTAGTCCAGTTGTGAGGAGGAGACATCACATGTATCAGACATTAAGGTTAAAGCAGTTAAAGTTAAACTAGTCAGCAGCGGCTACAGGAGAAGCATTAATTGAAGCATTAATGCCATCCATTCATTTGGGCCTCTGAAGCATGTGAGACCAGAGAAGAACCTCACAGGAAGAGGAAAATAAAACAAGGTGCTGAAAACAAAGAGTCTTAAAAAAATAAAGTTTTTATTAATTCTCTGCATTTATAGTTTCTCTTTTCTCCCTGCTTTTGGTTTAACCTGCTTCAACAAAATGGATATTCTCAAAGAAATTAAATCATGAACGTGCTATGTACACGCAGGGCCCGCTCAGTTCAGCCAACAGGGAGGATGATGGCCATTTGTGAGTACGTGGGTCAGTCATTATGCACTGCAAGAATGGGCTGCCTACAGATGGGGCAGGTGTTGTTTTCAGAGAGCCAGCGGTCAATGCAGTGAATGTGGAATTCGTGTGAGCATGGCAGTCGCCGCAACTTGTTGCCTTGGGCATACTCATTGATGCAGACGCTGCAGGCACGGCCGACCTCGCCCTCCAGGCTGGCCTGACCGTATGTACGCGTGGCCAGATTGTCAATCTGCTCTTTGGTCAGGCCCCGAGGATGTTCATCATCTTCTTCATCATTGAGCAAGAAAAAGTGTGCCAACCGCAAAATGGGTAGCGTACCATTCTCAACCAAGTTATTGGTGTCTCTGCTGGTGGCCCGTCCCTCTGTGGTGCTTACTACCCCTCCTCCAAGCCTGACCTGACCCCCCTGGTCCTCATCACTAACCACCAGTCCTGCCCTCTCCTGATCTGTCCCACCTGTGCCAATATGACCAGCTGCATTCTCATTTGCATGTAGACGACTAGCTGTGCCAGTGTTACCGTTTGTACCACTTGCATCTGGGTGGCTAGGTGCAACAGTTTCAGAATCAGCCTCTGTCTCCATGAGAGAGCTCAGCTCCCCAAAACCAGTCATTATCTGGCGTAAGATAGAACGCAAGGCTGTGGAATTTGGCTCTCCCAGGCCTGTCTCACTGATGCGCCTCAATGGAATCCGGATTGTGCTCACATAGGTGCGGATACCAGCTCTCTCTGAGCGTGAGATAGTGCGTCTAAATCCACCACTGTCACTTTCAAATGTGACAGTATTCTCAGCCACCCGGGCACGAGAACGCGTTCTGCTGGCAATACTGTCCCGGTCCCGGTTTTCCCCAGGTCGAATCCTTCTCACCTGTAGGTCCAACATGATGGTTGGGTGACGGCGCACTGCGGAACTTCCTACCCCTGCTACTTGCGGCTCAATGTCCCGTTCTCCTGCCTCTGTAGGTGGCTCAGTATGAGCAGCAGGTTCTACCACAGCTTCCCCTGTCTCCAGGGAAACAGCGCTTGTGCCACTGCCTGGCTCAGCAGAATGGTTGCTAGAGTCACTGGTGCTACTACTTGATAAAGGAGTCGCACTGGGGACAGGTGTTCTATGCAAGGGGGAACGGCTTCGCCTTGACATACGAGATGAACTACCTCCACCGGCTGCAGCTCTGCGGGCCCGTCCACGAGTTCGAGTCCTACTGCCACGTGTCTCTTGTCCTATTGTTGTGGTTTGGGACTCTGACTGAGGCAATGCACGAGGACAATCCGAAGATGGTGTCATCGCATCACGACCGTGCTCTGATTCTGCATTCAGAGCCTGATGTTGAAAGGATGTAGTTTGTTCAGGAACAGGGGAGAGAACGGTAGGGGGAGGTGGTGGTGGTGGAGAGTGTATGGTGGCACTTCTCCTCTGAGTCATAGCTGGAGAGGTTAGTGGTGCAGGAAGGGCTGGAGAATTCATGGAAAGGGTGGTAGAGCTGCTGCGGGTGCGCCGAGTCTGCACCCTCCTGCTGAGAGCTGGGCGGGGTGAGGGGTAAGGGGCTGGTCTTGGTGCAGTTGAAGGACGAGGGCTGGAGAAGGAGGATGTAGTGCGTATAGAGGTTGAGGTGGTGTTTGGGGCAGTTACTGCCTCTGTGGGCTCTGAGCTGTCATTATGCTCGCCTGGCTCGGGCTGGTCATGGTTGATGTTGATCTCGAGGCTGAAGCGGAATTCTCCACTGTTAGGGTTGGTCCGGCTGACAGCTCGCCACGTCTGGTTACCGCTCTGCCCACTACGGGTAGCATTACCAGTACGTCTGAAAGTATTCAGCCACTCTAGCAGTGAGTCACCATTAGAAGTTTCTGCTCCCTGCTCTGTAACCCCTGTAAAAGAACAAATATGATTACATCTATGAACATGTATCTCATCACTGAACAGGAAAATTCTGATGAGCAAGATTTCATTTGCCCTGTCACCACTGGCAGCAATAGTAGCCTGAGCCACGTTTGATTATCTTACTCAAAGACAGCACTTTTCCTGTGTAAATTGAAAGACATTCATACTTGTACTTTGTAGATAATGTATGAGGGAAATGTGCCACCACATTAAACAGGATTGGTGGTACAGTTAATTTCACAGAGAAGTTACAGTGTGGTCCAAGTTGTCTGTTTTGCTGCAGTTAAGTCCAGTACTGACATATAATCCTGCTTTGAGGTCTGTGATACAATGATCAGCATGTGCTGATGTTCACTGGCTTGCTGGTTAATCATTAGTGGCTTTAAACCACACCAATACCATGACTAGCACTAAGCCAGATTTAGAAAAGGCTGATCCAGACAAGATCCTCCCCCTGCTCCCTACCTGCCCCTCGTCTCCCTCCAGCCCCTCGCTCCTCTCCCTCACCGCTACCGCTCTGCTGTTCTCCGGATTCTGCAGTCTGCAGGCGTGACTCAGTACGGGGCTGGGATGATACACGTTCTTTTGCTCCATCAAGACGTTGCCGGAGCTCCTCAGCAGTCACTTCCCCTGTGAACCAATGGAACCTCATCAGAAATTAGGTTAGAGCTATGCCTGCTCCTACTATGACAGATGTTTTGTAAATAAAGCAAGCATCTCACGTATCTAAAATCAAGCAGCATTGATAAGTCTGATCACTGTGTTATTCTGAATAAAGCAACATGTGCTCCTCCTCACCAGGCGTGCCCAGCAGGTTGCTGTCTCTCATTAGGCGATACTCCTCTTCACTCAATTCATTTATGAAGTGATAGTATGCCTCCTCCCTCCGTAGACGCTCTGCCTGCCTCCACCGCTCGTCTCCCCCACCGGGAGGGTCCATCACCATGAAAAATGCTGTCAAATAGATGACTTAGGGTGTCAGCATTGTTAGCATTCTCTGAATGTCATGGGTGAAGCCATACGTTCCACTGCAACTCCAATACCCAAAATATGCTAATTTCCCGTTACACTGTCACGAAAACATAAAAATATAATGGTTTTTGAGACCCCTTATATACGTTTAAGAGACGAACCGCAGCTTGATAACCTCAAGTATACGTTACGCACCGAGAGACTTCCAAAAACGCAATGAAGATGAGAGCTGTTCGTTTACCTTATATGCTCAGCGATTATCCTACCGATTATCCAGCGAACCAGCGACGACAATTTAGACAACGACATCCATTTTCTACAGAAAGACACAGCCAACAAGATTTTGAATGAAGCTTTCGACACCCAGCTAATACTGCTGAACCGTCCGACACACTGGCAAGTACATCTAATGCAGGATAGACAGAAATGTTAATCACTTTAAACAGTATCCAAAGACTCATCGTATAAACAACATATTCTTACTGTGAGCTACAACGTTAGCTAAAATAGAGCATGAGCTGGCAAATCCTACAGCCACATACCGAAGGCCATGTTGAAGGAGGCAGAGAAACGAGAGCAACAAAACTGTCGCTGTCATCGTGGTTTACAACCAATCACTGGCCTTGTCGAAATGATGGACAGGTCAAATGTCCAATTATTGCTCAACGGGGCGGGACAGGATAAACTCAACGATCTCCATGTAAACGCAGGGCGCAGAAGAAAGACAAAAGAATAGTCTCACCTTTCCCGTTTTAAATAACACATTTTGTGGCAAATACCGGGAGCGGATTAGCATCGTTGCTGTCTATAAATATAACTTAGTTTTGCGGTGATTACAAAGGCCCGAGGTTTCATTTTGAATGCGCAACGTCTTGGTTGCTAACTGAGCATAACATGTTAGCACCTCGAATTAGCTCCCTTCGACACCAATGTTAGCATAGTTAGCTGACATGCTAACTGAAAAACTCATCGGACTAATCAGATAAATAGTTTGACTAACAAAGTAGTATGCACGAAACATACAACTTCACTATTCTCTTCATGGTTTCGGAGATGACAATGACATTAATAGGATTTTAGTACCTGACAAAGCAGCTGTAATATGGACGGTTTGCTTCCCTCTCCCTTCTCTCAAACCAAGATGGGACCAGTGGTGCTACATCGCACTGTCCGTCCAAAACAACGTCCATAGCCTCTACAGTTCCTGTCGATACAGAACACGATTCGAACACAGGCAGAATTGCGGAAGCGAACATTAATTAAGGAATATTCTATTATACAACAATAATAGAGGCTTCGCAAAAAAGGTTTACTGCAGCAAAAAAGCATTTAAAACCATCTAATCGTTCTCGGCTCCCAGACACATTTTTTTTAGCAGTGATTTAGAAAATGGTACTGATACTGACTGAATTTAGGAGATTATTTCAGTCGTCACAGCAAACGATTGGTCTGGGACAACCAGGAGGCTACTACCAAAGTGTCTCAAAGCTGTTGTACTGTAATAGGGACATGAGTTCGTAGTTATTGTGAATAACAGCAAAATATGGCACTTACAGTAGCAATGTTATACCTATTGCTCAAGTAATTGGACCATGCTGCATTAATGCTCCCCTTGATTAATACACTAATAAAGAAGAGAAGAAAATCTGAGGGGATCTTTTCAGAATGAATGGCCCAAGATGATTAATGATCATTTTAACTTAGTAAATTAAGAAGTCAATAAAGTACAATGAAAGCATGTGTCCAATGTACTTCACATCTGGGCTTCTCGCTATAAGTCAAAATAAAACTCCAGTGTTTGTGTCCATTTGGTAGGGTAGGATATATGATTTTGCTGAATGGTTTCCTCTCATACATTTTGCACTAATCAGGATTATTTGACTTTGGCAGTACTGCAGTTTTTATTCACCTTTTACTAATTCGTTAGAGCCATTAACTAATTTGCCATTTTGTAAATGATGCGAATCATTTACTAAGTCATTCGAACCATTTAGTAATTCGTTCGATTCATTTAGGGGGTTTTGTGTGTGTGTGTGTGTGTTTTTACGAATTCGTTCGAACTATTTAGTATTCGCTCGTACCATTTACGGGTTTTTTTCCTACTTGAGCCGCCCGGTCTCCGCAAAAAACGCTCTCCAGTTTATATTTAATTTAGATGTTATTTGACAAAAAAAAAACAGACGCTTGCGATCAGTAGAATCGGCGGATAGCAGTAGCTACATGAAGTGGCACGAATATGCAGTCATGCATAAGTTATTTTCATCAAACACTTTTTTACGCAGAAATAAACACTCTAAAACCGAAAAAACTCTATTTTTATACAACTATATATTTCCACGTGGTGTAGTCTGCACATTCTGTTAAGCTCTTTCTCTGCTGCAGGGCGATGATCTTCACGACGTTTTGCGACAGTGCCGTGCGCGAATCTGCCGTCGTTACCGAGTGAAGTGCGTCTCTTTGGAGCAGATACCGGCTGAGAGAAACGCAGCAACAAGAGAAAGGAATATTTTACCGGTTCGTTTCCCACCAGGACTATCTCCGAGCACCGCGCCTCAGCTCCGGAACACGTACTTTTACCCGAAAACTCGATGTGGAGGCTGGGTTGAAGGAAGAAAGGGCCACGCTGGGGAAAGGCAACTAGCTGAATTGTCAAGCCGAGCTCGTTGCCTCCCAGGCGGCGCTTTAAAAAAGGAAGGAGCGGATAGAATAGAGTGGTGAAAATGGACTATGACTTCAAAGTGAAGCTGACCGGCGAGAGAGAGCGAGTGGAGGACCTGTTTGAGTACGAGGGATGCAAGGTGGGAAGAGGCACTTACGGCCATGTATACAAGGCGAAGAGAAAAGATGGGTGAGTTGATGACCAGCAAGGCCTCTAGCCAGTGAACCCTGCGCCAGCCCCCCTCCCTTCCCCAAATATATTTTAATTACCACCCTCTTTTTTTATCAAGGCTGGAATCATGTGCTTTTGGTGGCGGAAGCAGACTGGTAGAGTTTTAAGACCAGCGAAGTAGTTCAGTAAAAGTCATGGTTTATGTGTCATGGAGCCTGGTCCCCTGTACTGCAAGGCTGCTGATGACGACCTCCGTCTGGTTTACAATTGTTATTGTGTATTAGCTTCCCTTTTAGATCTACATTATATCCATAAAGTAGCTTGTTGATGCTGAACAGTAGGTATTATTTTATGTAGAGAAATGACAGCCCTGACTACAGGATGCTGTGAGTATAGGGATAGCAGGTGCATGGTAACAACACCCAAGGTAAATACCTCTACACCAGCTTATATGGGTTTTAGTCATAAGTGCAAGGTTAAGGGAGCTTATGGTTATTTGATAAAGTCCTCTAAGCATCATTCGGACTCCTTTTTGAACATTTTGACTGGCCTGCGTTCCTATTATTTTCTGTTTTCCTACTCTTTCCCGATGCAGTTTTAAGTGTGTTTGCACACAAGGCAGCTTGAACTTCCAGGCTCATTATAGCAGCCTGGACACACTGGCAGCCGGAACCACACAAAAGAGTCCTAAAGTGTTTAAAGATGTTTGTATTCGCTTTAGGAGGCTGCTGTTTACGAGAAGCTGCAAGCTCATTTGTGCTGCTGCAGTCGGATGAGGCCCGAGGAGGCACAAAGCATGGGTTTATGAGATAATTTAGGCCAGGGGGAGGGAGGGGTGGCAACCAATTCATTCGTGTGAGAGCCAGTCCCCGTACTCTGTTTGTCCCTCGCCAGCTGCCAGACAGGGCCTGTTTCCTCTCCTCCTCCATTGTTTTGAGCCTCTGAGGTGAGCTTGATTACACAAATCTGGAGGTAATGCAACTCTGCCTCCACTCAAAGCCCCTGTGCCAGCTGCCAGGCACCCCCCCCACTCCCCTCTTTATGTTTCTGTGCCGAAAGCTCTCAGGGGGGCCCACAGTGTGGTCTGGTGTTGATGTTGCTTTGCCCCTCTCTATGTTTGTAGGAAGGATGATAAGGACTACGCCCTCAAGCAGATTGAAGGCACTGGCATCTCCATGTCAGCCTGCAGAGAGATTGCAGTAAGACCGCTTGGTTTTCTGTGTCCCTTTGTTTGTTATTTTGTGAAACACCTTCATACCGTTCCTGTGTGGTTTATGTAATATGCGAATTACCTGCCTTCACAAAGTAGCTTTTGTTGAATATGCAGCAGTCATAAAACACAACGACCAGGAATGAACACATCAGGAGGAAAATGTGCTAGAAAATGGAAAATATTTTATAAACAGTGGATACAAAATGTGATATTTGAAATTATGTTATAAGCATCATGAGTGTGGTGTTGTTGTAGGTTAGTTGTTATGAATTGTAATAGATTAGTAGTAGAAGATTGTTATGATGTTGTGGCATCCACTGTATGTGTTTATAGCTAGGTCATCTGTCATTCATGATATCTTTTGTGTGTGTAAGTATTTCTCTCTGTCTGTCTGTCCCTTTTGGCGATCTATCTTCTGAATGAATTTGTATATTGCAGCTACTGCGGGAGCTGAAGCACCCAAATGTCATCTCACTGCAGAAGGTTTTCCTGTCACACGCAGACAGGAAAGTGTGGCTGCTGTTTGACTACGCTGAACATGATCTATGGGTAAAATACACACACGCAAACACATACACCAGCGTTTTATGATGTAAGTTTCTTGTTATCGTCGGTCACCCAAACTGTATACCTGTGGCTGCAGTAGTGTTCGTAACAATAACTATTGTCATCACATATGCACCACAATAAATACTATGTTGTTCTCCCATAGCACATTATTAAGTTCCATAGAGCGTCCAAGGCCAACAAGAAGCCTCTTCAGCTGCCTAGAGGAATGGTCAAGTCTCTGCTCTACCAGATCCTGGATGGCATCCATTACCTCCACGCCAACTGGGTCCTCCACAGAGACCTTGTAAGAGGATTTGGGAAGGGATGAGAGGAGGAGGGCGGGTTAGAAAATATTTAGGTAGAAAGGTCATGAAAAAGAACCAAGGCAACAGCTGAAGAGGGATGAGGAGGAATTAGCTCTGACTGAGAATAGGTCAGTCAGGTGAAGCTCTGACAGTCTGCATGTGTTTAGTCGTGGCTCATTAACCTCTTCTCCCATGGAGTACATGTTTTTGTATGTAGATGAAGATGGTTTATGGTTCAACATGGTTGATATGTTTATCCTTAGCATTATGCTCGTTTGCCAATATTTTATTTAATTTTTATAATAGGTAAATTATTCTGAGATGCCTTAGTCTTTGTCACACATATTGCATTTACTTGCGTGTAAATTTATTATTGCATGTTGGCTCCCTGATATACACATTCAGTTATACTCAAAGTGGTTTTGGTTTATACATTTGGAGAAAAATGTCTGCCATTTACATTGACTGAATTACAGAGGGGTGGAAATGGAAGTCTTTCCATCCTTTGGGATGCAGTGGTTACACTTTGTCCACTAGATGGCAGCAACGTGGTTTTATTTAGCTCAGTTTTTACAGCTTGGCCAAACTCATCAGAATTAATCTTTGTTAATGTTTGGATTGTGTAAACGTGTTAGCTGTTGTAATGTTTACAATAATATATATCATTCTGTTTATCTTTTCCCCTCAGAAACCAGCCAATATTTTAGTGATGGGGGAAGGGCCAGAGAGGGGTAGAGTAAAGATTGGTACGTATGTCTCTGATTTTAAACTGAATGTTACATATTGTCTTTGTTTGATATTAACTGTACCTGTCTTGTCATGGCTCGATCTGCAGCGGACATGGGTTTTGCCCGTCTCTTCAATTCACCACTGAAGCCTTTAGCCGATCTCGACCCTGTGGTGGTCACCTTTTGGTACAGAGCACCTGAACTACTGCTAGGGGCTCGGCACTACACCAAAGCCATCGGTAAGAGCATCTTGTCCACATTGGAATATATGCAGCTGTTTGTATTGTCTTTAGTGATACTGATGCACGCCTCCTTTCTTTCAGACATCTGGGCAATTGGCTGCATTTTTGCAGAGCTGCTGACGTCTGAGCCCATATTCCACTGTCGCCAGGAGGACATCAAGACCAGTAACCCCTACCACCACGACCAGCTGGACCGCATCTTCAACGTCATGGGCTTCCCTGCTGGTGAGGTTTTAGGTGGAAATAATCCGAACAAAATGTATTGTGGGCATGAACAGCCTTAAAATGAGGAAATGCTGCTCCTCAACTTGTTTTCCGAAGCGTTGGTTAATGCTGTGCAGCCAGTATTTTCCCTTTTAGGGGGAAAATGCAGAAATATTTTCCAGCAATAGAAAAGGGAGAATATTTCCCTGGTGTTTCTTGCTTGTTTGCTGCAGGCACTAATGTGGTCTCTGGGCTTGGATAGACCACTCCAAGTAACCAACAAGGCCACATTTGGGCCTATATTTTCCAATTCACTAAACCTGCTTCTGGCAGGAGTGACAGGAGTTGGGTATTTTACGAGACTCTGCTTGATGGGTCTGAAGTCAAAACATTTTTTTACACTTGGGAAAAATGTAACAACCCCCCTTTCATGGTTAAATATACCACTAAATAGATCACTTATCTCTTAAATGACGTCAAACTAGTAACATTTCTACTTGAAGATGTAACTCCAGTTCCTAAACCAAATAATCTGCTCAAATAATCTGAAGTGAGACAGGATGTGATTTTGTATAATCCTGTTTTTTCCTCATTTGACAGATAAAGACTGGGAGGACATCAAAAAGATGCCAGAGCACTCCACTCTGATGAAAGATTTCAGACGGAACACGTGAGTCCAAAATATGTGAACCACAGACTGAGCAAAGCAGAGTCTTAGATCTGCTGCTGTAGGATGAAGGAGGTCTTTTTTTGTGCTTGTCTTGCATATCTCCTCTAATGCAACTAGAAAGCACTGGTTAGCTTTGCAATGTTGGAATTGTGCTGAGGACATCATACTAACCATGTGTCTCCATCACAGATACACAAACTGCAGCCTTATAAAGTACATGGAAAAACACAAAGTCAAACCAGACAGCAAAGCATTCCACTTGGTAGGTTGAAACACTCATTACAAGAGCAATGACAAACAGTTTTGATTATTCATTGACATTGCTAGAAAGCCCTTAAAATTCTAGTTCCGATCTCCATGGAACATACAGGCATGATTTATTCAGCCAGTCTGGATGACTCTGTTTGATTTATTACAGCTGCAGAAGCTGTTGACCATGGACCCCATCCGTAGAATCACATCCGAGCAGGCCATGCAGGACCCCTACTTTTTGGAGGAGCCTCTGCCGACTTCTGAGTGAGTGACAACATCCACACACACAAACTCCATGAACTGTAGGCAACTCCTCCATCTTGTGCTACTCCATCAGTTCACATAATCGCAGCACACCTTCAAGTCTTCAAGTCACAGGAGTAGGAGATTGACATTTACAAATATGCCTCTGTTCCCCAGTGTGTTTGCAGGCTGCCAGATTCCATATCCTAAGAGGGAGTTCCTAACAGAGGAGGAGCCAGAGGACAAGGCAGACAAAGTAAGAAATAGAGATGTTGCATACTGTACTCTCTAACTGCACATATTTAGAATGCTTATTTAATGTACAGGTTCGTATAACTAAAATGTTTTGGTCTGCACTTTGTTCTTCTAGAAAAACCAGCAGCAGCAACAGGGAAACAACCACACTAACGGGGCAGGGCACACTGGTAACCCTGAAAACAGCCACGCCCAGGGCCCGCCTCTCAAGAAAGTGCGAGTTGTACCGCCCACCACTACCTCAGGTGGCCTCATCATGACCTCAGATTACCAGGTAGTGGGCACAGATAGTTCAACCAAGAAATATTGTAAAAACCCTCAAAACATTCCACTTGTGTGATTTTAAATATCTTTTATCTTTCTACCCCCACAGCGCTCCAATCCACATGCTGCCTACCAGAACCCGGGACCAAGCACATCACTGCCCCAAAGCAGCATGGGATATTCCTCTACCTCCCAACAGCCTCCCCAGTACTCCCACCAGACCCACCGCTACTGAGCCTCTCCCAACACACACGCACAAATATAAACATACCCACACGTACACACAGCCTGCACCCTCACCACGCCCACCTGGGAGAATGTACTAAGGGATGTGGGGATGTACATCCTTTTCCGTGTCCCTCCACCCCTCAGAGGACACCTTCTCTGCAGCAGTCCGTTAGACCAAAATGACAACAATCGACACGTCTACAAGAAAACACACAATAACCCCAGTATTAGAAACACTGCTAAATAGTGAAACCTGATGGGTGAGACGCAAGGCGGGAGGATGAGAAGAAATGATGCTGTCACTTATTTAGGTCATTGCCAGGAGCGCGTGGTCATCACAGGAGAATCCAGCCTTTTTGTGTTTCTCAGACATAATAGAGGATGGCTTGTTCAGGCAGACGCTGTAATCTGTGATGCCATCCCTGTTCTTCTCCACCTGTCTCTGCATCTACACCAATCTTCTGCCTCAGTCAGTGACCCTCTTCCTGTCAAAGCTTGGATGAGACTGAAAGCTGCTATGTGACTGCCAGCGTTGACGGAGTCCCTGTCCGTCTGCCCTCCTGTCTGCCTGCCTGTCTGTCCTTTTTTTTGTGCAGGGCCCTGTGAGAGCCTCAGATGAGGACTGAACTGAGCTGCTGTGAAGCGTGTTGGGTGGATGAGGAGCCCCCACAGCTACGGTATTGAGGGTTTTTGTTCAGAAAGGACAAACAAGATAATAACGATTTTAGTAGTTTATAATTTAATCAGTTTTCATTGGTTTTGTTTCCGTGGCATAGCAGCTCGCACCAGCTGAGTGGTCAGCTGCTGTATGCTGTGAGCAAGCCTTACAAAACCAACCAATCTCATGCAGGATGGCAGATGGAACATGCATTGTACTGTATTGTATTGAAATATTTTACATGAAGCAAGTATCCTGACAATAAAAGTGGAAACATTGATATTATGTTGAGAGTGAGTATGTGCATGTAAGCAAGCACATTGTGCATATTGATGAATTTGAAACATAACATCATTTTATATTGTTCAAGATCAATTGAAGAGTCAACATCCAGTTTTATAATACCCCTTCATTTATCATTTAATTTGACAGTAATCTTTTATGTACAACCTCTTAACCTCTGAGGTAACCACCTATGTGTCCAGTGAACATCCCTAAGCCTTCAGAGATACTAACATACATATCTGTGAATTTGAGGAAATCTGTATGAAATTACTCGGAGCACATTTTTCATAAATATTATTTTAAGGGAATCTTAAAAATGCCAAAACAAAAAGCAAAGGTTACAATGATTTATGGTTATGATTTTCTTTTTCATAATTTCTCAAGAAATTGTTTTTTTTTCATGCAGGGAGCACTCAATTATTAATAGCTTACAAATGTGGAATGATCCATCAAATTCATCCAATGTTTTTGAAGTCTCCTTTATAAGACAGTGAAATCCGTTAGGTGGCCAAAGTTATTCAATTTCTTGAATTAAAGTTTGTTTGAAAATAATCAATTCCCATTGTTTAAGTGGTTAGGATCTGATTTCCTTCAAGTTAATCTGCAGAAATATATATGAGGTTTTATAGGATCACAGTGGAAATTCCATGAAGTCTTTCTGTCTGTTATCCTTTCTTTCTTGTCTGAACTGCCCCACTTAGCGATATAATCCCACATGTGTTTTGCTATTCATGGTTATATCAATTATAGATGTCAAACAGACAACCGTATAACAAATGAAGGCTACAGTTTCCTCACTGTCCAGAAATAGAAATACTTTTTCAATTATGAAACACCATTTCCCTTTGGAGTCCCTTTGGTGTTATATATCTTAAAGACTATCGATCCTTTTCCCTGCTTTAATGTCATTCATCTCAGTTTTGTCCATAAGTAAAGATCCTCCCACTAAAACCCTTATAATGAGATTGTGGTCCAGCTCCTCCTCAGCATCACTTGCTGTGGCATGTCACTAACCTCATAAAATACTCTTTATTCCATGTGTCTCTGCAATAAAACATTTTAAACAATTCATATTATGTCAATAATTTGTCATGTAACCTCAAAACCAAAAAGATACTAGCCTTTCTTTTTATGCCTTATCATTTTGCCAAAGGATGGGACTGACTGAGTTGTGTTAAAAACCTCATTAAGATCCTCAGCTACGCCCAAACGTGGCCCCACCTTCTCCCTTCCCAACACTGGGAAACCTTCCAGTCCCTCATTGCTTGTAAGAGATACTATTGGTCATCCTGAATGCCCATCATGTGTTAAATCCCCACTTCGGCGTTTTGATTGGTCTAAATGACCGCTGGGCGTGTTCCTCTTCTCAAAGGATTTTTTTTTTCCTCCCTGGAGTGGCCAGACGGGCTGGGGGACACAGGATGGCAGAGCTAATAGGAGTATCTAACGGGACATGCTGACGGGCTGATTTCTTCCAATATTTCAAGTGCTGGTGAGGGTTTTATCATACTTTTACAACGAACGATGGCATTTAATATTAACATTGAAACATCTGTACACATTTGTCTCGACTACAGCCTTATTTGTCCAAATTAACAAGTCGACCACTGGACACAAGCTAGCTAACCAAGTGGTCATTTGGAGAGGACCCCCAGTGGAGCATAATAAGCCGATTCTCCGTAGCACAAATCGGATAAAACGTGGAATATTTAACGACTGCTACGTTAGTTTAAAGCCTTTTGTGAGCAGACAATCGGTGTTGATTACAAAACCGGCGTGTTAATCCGTCGGGTACCCTCAGAGAGAGAGAGGTAAAATTGAAACATTTAACTAGCAGAAAAATCTCAGGGACCGTGGGAGACGAACAGATGTGGGTCAGGCCATCAGTAACGGGAAGCGACGGTGCGGAACACTGATTGATCGCCTTTGGTGTGTGTGTGTGTGTGTGTGTGTAAGAGAGAGACAGATAGAGAGGAATGCTTACTGGACCAATCTGGAATTTTAGAGATTATTAAATAGATAAATAAATAAATGAATAAGAGCAGTGAATTAACTTAACCTCTTAAACTCCGGTTAACCCATCTTCATCTTCACGAACACATTTTACTCTTATTCCTTTAAATGTCTTGAGTTTCCAACAATACCACATATATCAGGATGTATTCTGGGTGTGTGGTCTGAATTCATTAACCAGTGCCGTCAAGTTAAATTTCAGATAAACTGTTATTGAAATCTAAATTGTAGATGTATGTAACAATATTAAAATAGATATAGAATAGACAAGCGTCTTACCACAAATTCACCGCAGAAATACTCTCAGTAAGTAAGGCTGAATCAACCATTTAATTATAATCACATTAATGATCTCGATGTCAAAGACCTTTCGGGCTGTTTGCACAATACTAAGACATATGTGCAGTTCACAAAGCAGAGCTCTGAATTATATCTCAAAATATCTTATTTATTCAGAAAACAGTCATAGAACAGAATCAATACGACATTTATGATCAATGAAGGAAAGCAAGAAATCTCCAAAATAAATTAATTAAGGGAACTATTTGACGGCCTCTTCCATATTGCTATTAGGATTATGATGGTATTTGAGGCATTTAAGTACGTATAATCCTCGAGGATTATTCTGCAAAAAAACAAATAAACAAAAACATAAACATATAGCCAAACTCCACTATTTCCTGTGATAGTATGAATGGATGCATCTTAGGAGTGGTGATCCTCACTAATATTAAAGTAGGAAGATGTTCATGGGCAGGAGTTCTAACGTCATATTTAGGGCAATGTGATGCAGCGTAATCTAAGATGCATTATTCATAACATCAAGACAAGCAAAACAGCCTGCAACTCAAGAAGCTGTACTCAGCTCATAAATTGATAATGACTCCCCTTCCAGGCCTTAATGGAGTTCTCACATCTGTATTAAAGGCGTCTTCCATCTGTGTGTGTGTGTGTGTGTGTTAGTATGGAATGGCTGCTTGTTGCAGGAGGTGCAGAGGAAATGTGTTTTCCTCTAAATGTAGCCAGACTGTCTCCTCTCAGAGGTTCAAAGGACATTTTTGTCTACTAATGGGCCATGTGAGCGACTACCTGGTGTGTTGTGATTGTGAATGTGTGCGCTTAAATACTTGAGCGTGTATGTTTGGGTCGTAATTATATGGACATGCCAACCTATGAGCATCACAGATTGCCAGATAGACAAAGATTGAGCCTGAGCTGAGAGTGGAAAAAAAAAAATCATGTTTCCTTCCAAGCACCAATGCATTGTGAGAGACACATACACTCTCACTGTGCTCTCTCGTTCCTTTTTTCACTCATCTCTTTGTCCCCGAGTGTGTGCAGTGAAAAGTACAGGGGGCCTTAAGGAAGGTCGAACGGGGGGGAGGAGGAAGAGGGGGGGAGGATGCATGGGAGAGCTGGTGCTGTTGCCGTGTGAACGGAGCTCTATTGTCCCAGGAACCTTTCAGTGGCTTCCTCGAGGTCCCTGTTTCTACCCCTCCCCCAGTGCAATACCCTCGCTTTTTCGTCACACAAACACATCGACACACACACTTTGTCTGTCACTTAAATGTTACACACAGCCTTGTCTCTCGCACAAGTGGACCTTCACTGTATCTTCCTTTCTCTTCCTCTTTTGCACTCATCCGAGTCGGTCTCTCTCACACACACACACCCTCCTTTCCTCCACTTCTCCCTCATTTCTCACCAGCAGACAAGGACCTTCCCTCCCTCCCTCCTCCCTCCCTCCTTCCCTCTATTCACTCAGACCCTCATTATTTGGCCCTATTGATGTGATTGTCACGCCAGCCTGACAGTATATGCAAAAACATGCAGTCTTCTACCTCCTATGCTGCAGCCACACTCTCTCCAAAATGTTTACATCAACTACTACTTAGAAGCACCTCGTCTGCTTTTGGCCTAATTGAACGTATTCAGTGTGCTTAGTAGCTGCAGATGACGGTGTAATTTTCCCCTTCGTTGTGCCTTATAGGCGTGATGCTGTTGGGCTTTGCTCACTGAGGAACAGGGGCCAGACGAGGACCTGGCTGGTGGGGACCGTCCCCCCGTGAACAGAAATGTCTGTCTCTTTTTTGGACAGCTTTAAAGGCACCATCTGTAATTACAGTAGCTTCCTGTTGAAGATGCTGATGCTACAGCACTGACCTTGCTCAGCCGGTGTTTTACTGAGGTATAGAGTTGGATGTCAGCCTTTACCCATAATACAAGGCGTGCCAATACTCAGCATCCTGATGTATTTTGAGCGTGTGCCTTAGGAATTGTAATTAGCGTGTGCTGTCGGATTAACAAGTCCAAGAATATACATGGAAGTTTGTGTACCTTTGTGTCTGACCTCCAAGTCGCTTCTTGAGCTATTGCTACATTGTTCTGTCCAAGTGTTTGGGCAGGAAAGGAAGGTGTGACAAAGGGAGGACAAGGAAACACGAATCCGGCAGAGACTACAAAAACAGGAAGCAGGAAAGAAGGACAGATAAGATGGCTGCTCCAATGCACTCTGGGATTTCTTTCAGTGCAGTTGGGAATGGTCTTTGAACTACAGAGCACCAAGAGCATCTCATCAGAGTTAATCAACTCATGTTATTCAAAGGTGGAGTGTGTGTGTGGGGGGAAAATGCTGAAGATGTCTCAGGAGATCTGGATGTTTTTTCTCAGGAGGGATCTGGTTTAGGTTCGGTGTAAACCATCATTTTTTGAATCTCTGCTTGTGTCGGTATTCCAGCTGGACGGCCGACAAGCTGGCCTCGGATTAGCTGGCACAGAGTATCTTCCAATCTCTAATGCCGTAATCTCTCTGCTGTTTGCCACACTGTGGGTCATCAGTTTGTCTTTAGTTTTATTTGGTTTCTTTTGCATACAGCAAATACTCAGATGGAGTGTCTTATAATGAAAGAAAACAAAAGAACCTGTTATGCCACAGTGGAAAAGTACATATACAAACACAGTGCAAATACAGTGCATTCATCCAAATGAGTTTTGTTGCATCAAACGGGGGAATGGGGAAGAAAATAGGAAGCAAATAATAAATTGAAGGAATAAAGGAAGAAGAATGAAAAAGAAAATAAGGAAGGAAATTAAGACAGATGGGACATAACAGGCATCCATGATACAGTACATCAATATATTGTCTTAAACAGGGCGTGTGTGTGGTTGTCACCTTTGTTTCTATGCAGTGTGTGTCGGTGTGAGGGCTCGCCATGCCGCTGGTGAAGAGGAACATCGAGCCCCGTCACCTCTGCAGAGGGGAGCTCCCAGAGGGCATCGGCAGCGAGCTGGAGTGTGTGATGAACAACACACTCTCTGCCATCATCCGCCAGCTCAGCAGCCTCAGTAAGACACACACACACACACACACACACACACACACACACACACCCTCACTAACTTTTGAGAAACACACACACTGAAAAACGTAGCCTCCTTAAGAAGTAAACCGCAGCTCGAGGCCTGAGCCGCAGCTCATAACCCTTTCATCACAACAGCCTCAAACACTCTGTGTAGCCTCTTTGTGGCCGGACAAGATCACATGTTTTCCTCATTAATCCCGGAGCTGTGATTGATTTGGATGTCGTCATGGTTACGGGGCTCCGGGTCACTTGGCTAGCAGCAGACTTACAGCAACATCACACGTGGAGGGGTGAAATGTAATCCTTTTAGATCACCCTACAACTACGAATTCACCCAGACAGCTGTGGGTGTGTGGGTGTGTGTTACTCCTGTTTGTGTACGTAACTGTTAACATATCAATTGTCACACTCTAATCACTGTACACACTGTAATCTACTAGACAAAGATGGCATCCATCTTCCATACACACGGCCTTGTTTCATAACCCATCATGAGTAAGACCCCGCCTCCCCTCCCCCATTGTGCTGAGTTCCTGCGACGGGAGTGTGCCTTTCAAAAGCAGCTGTGTGGGTTAAATATAAGCACTCACACAAGCCTGGAGGGTCACATCTACACCCACACACACAGACACACGCACACACGTGTTAGAAAGGGTTCTTGTGTGTGTGTGTGTATGTGTGCGTGTAGGACTGATCGACCATTAGAATCCCCAGGAGAGGTCAGAGTTGAAGGGACTCGGCATGCCAGACTCATGCTTCTTCCTTCCTGTAAATATTATTCCATCAGCCCATCCTGTCAGCATGTGGGACAAAAATAACCTAAAGGGTTTGTTTGTGTGGGTTTGCCATAACCACTTTTTTTTACACTAACAGTGTTATTAGCAGAGCACTGATATCTACTGAGCTGTTTTTTAACCTTTGAAAGCTTTTTATGACCCCATTCTCAGCACTACTCAGCTTTACCACTACAGTGCAGCGCAGTGATGATCCTTTATTTAGACAATTTTTCCCTCTAACAATTGACATTGAATGGGTGTCAGGCTGAATAACAGCCAGTTGGCTAACAATAATTACACACAAAATGAAACTGTCTCAGCAAAGTGACACACGTTGACATTCCCAAATCAATCCTTAACTGGTGGTGCTGTTGTGGTCACCTAAAGAAAAATGCTGATCTAAACATGTGGAAGCTGACAAGTAATTATTAGACACATGTTCATAAGATGGGGAGTCAGATTTTGGAAGAATACCTGTTGAAACCATTTCCATATTTTCCGTCCTTTCCTTTTTCCGTCCTTTCCTTTTTCCTTCACTCCTGCCGTTGTCCCTGACCAAGGCAATGGGGGAAGAGCTGGATATGTTACTCTAGAGTATACAGGCCTACTTTTTTTAGCAATACTCTTTCAACTGCTATCAGGGGATACATAAAAACACACCATCACACAAATTACTTTCTGTGTGCCCAGATTCTTTTATGAAGGGTCGATGTTCCGACTTGGAGTTTGAACGAGAGGCCATTTTGACTCTAATTTCACCTTGTGTCACATTACCGTTGATACCGTTGTATTGATCGCACTTGTGCCTCTGTTGGGATTCACTCGGCTCCAGATAATGGTTACAAGTCTCCCTCTTGAAAGCATCTTTTTCTCTAATTCTTCCCTCCCCTTCTCTGAAGGTAAACATGCAGAGGACATATTTGGAGAGCTATTTAACGAGGCCAACACATTCTATCTACGTGCCAACTCTCTCCAGGATCGCATCGACCGGCTGGCTGTCAAAGTCACACAGCTGGACTCCACCGTAGAAGAAGGTGGGTCAGAGTTCACCGGAAGTAATCATCCAGGTTGAGAGGCAGGAGGCCAGAGATTGTTTGTACATTTTTGTGAAGATGTCCATTATTGTTTTCGAGTCTAAATCTCCTCACAGTGCTTTATAAATCGGTTATTTTTGATCTAATATTGGTTGTTTGTTTTATTATTCAGTGATCTTGTATTCTCTTTTGTCCCGATTATTGTTTTTCCAGCTCCACCACCCTCTCTTCCAATCAATAATTTGCTTTCTCTTGTTCTTTTTGTGCTCTCAGTTTCCCTGCAAGACATCAATATGAGAAAAGCCTTCAAGAGCTCCACCACTCAGGACCAGCAGGTGGTGTCCAAGAGCAGCGTGCCCAACCCTGTCAAAGAGATGTATTATCTGAGTGACAAGCCTCCCCCACTCAACATCCTATCATCATACAGGTGTGCAAACACTCACCAAACACTCAGAACTCCAGGGAGATATTTACAGTCAGTCAGTGTGCTTGTAATTACCGATTCATTTTGGTGGATTTTTACGGTATGTAGGAATCCAAATTTTCTTTCCATTTAAGTGCTGCCTTTGCATTTTGCTCTCCAGGGATGACCACAAGGAAGCACTCAAGTTCTACACTGACCCCTCCTACTTTTTTGACTTGTGGAAGGAAAAGATGCTGCAAGACACGGAGGACAAAAGGAAAGAGAAGAGGAAGCAGAAGGTAAACATCTGCTCCTGTGGATTTTCTTATTTGAACACAGTCAGTACATTTACATGCACTCATCTTGTCATTAGCTCAATTAACGCAAAAATGAGATGAATTTGAGATGGTTACATTCTTAGATAAATCGATTTGCAATCACATAACTTAGTGTGTTACACGGAGTCCATTTTATTTGCACTAAGGCTTGTTTGACAAAGCTGATTTATTGCCTCTCACATATTACAGTCAGTCTATAGGACTGAATATAGAACAGTGCCAGCTGCTAATGGATAAGCAGGAGATCAGAGTCTAAATGTCCTTTCTCTTAGGAGCAGAGACGCTGTGTGGATGGAACATTACAGAGGGAGGTGAAGAAGGTCCGTAAGGCCAGGAACCGCCGGCAGGAGTGGAATATGATGGCACTCGATAAGGAGCTGAGGCCGGACCATCGGCACACCATACATCGAGACCGAGGTGCTTCCTCTGAGGGCTCCATGTCACCAGAGAACAGGTACAGAAGCAGACTAAGTTATGTATGTGGACTAATATGCAGCATTGCTTCTACATTAAAAGTTTTTGTATTCCAACCGTGACGCTGTCTCTGTCAGGGGTCACGGTCCTGATCAGCACCATTACCCCAATGCTATGAATCATGCTGGCCACGCCCACACCTATTCCGGCCCACCGCCCAGTGTGTTGGCTGCCCAGATGGCTGGAGGCCACGGTACTCGTCCAGTTGACCACGACAACAGGAGCAGGGCCATGGCCTATCAGGGTGGGACACTGGGCCGTGCCCACCACCAAGTCCCACTCCCCCCTCCCCCTCTTGAGGCTATGAATGGTGGTTCTATGTCCCTGCCACCAGTGGACTACAGGTAAACAAACACACGTTCCTGCACAGGCACATAGGAGTGTTCATAGATACACTCGTGAACGCATCTTGTACATCCTTTATGTTGCAATCCAAGCATTTCCATATTTTCTGCATTATGTTTTATTTATATTGATCTTATTAATATTATGTTTATGAATTTAAATCGTGATCATTTTACTCTAATGCAGTTTCAACAGGGAGTCTATGCAATCAAAGCCCAGTCTAATCTTTTCTTGTCAACTTTTAGACAATGCTGCCACCTAGCGGTAAATTTTAGTTATGCCTCAATCTTATGTCGCACTCAGTTTCCATGTAATATGTCAGATTATATAGCACGGTACACGGTTTTTGATTAAAGGTCCACATTAAAATTTATTTAAATGGGCCTGTTTAAGTCAAAGCAATTTGTCCATAACAGAAATGCAGCATATTCAACAGCTTCTGTAAATCATACCTTTATCAAAACTGCACACAGTCAACAAGCAAGCCAGAAAGGAAAATAAAAGGTTCAATTTCCTATTCCTGTCCACATTCAGACCTGATCCAGATCCAGCTGTACAGTATGAGATGCTAATTGTTGTGTTAATGTGCTTATTATCTATGTTTTTCTTTTTATTCATTTCATGCTCCAAATAATCTTTTTCTTCTTTTTTTCCCTTCAGTATGGATGGTTACGCCAACACTGGCCCTCCTCCTCCTCCTCCTGCTCCCCTCATCCCCTCTGCCTTAACTGCCTTCGCCTCTCCACCTGGAGGTCCGCTGCCTCCTGGGCAAATGGGCGCCCCAGGTGGTTACGCCCCGCCTCCACCACCTGTGCCCGGAGCGCAGGCAGCCCCACCTCCCCCTGGTC
>OMNV01001138.1:2255-14920 GCA_900303265.1 Brotula barbata | reverse complement strand
AAGCACTGACCTACATTTACAACCTAAATTCTAATATTTGCTCCATGAAATTGTACTAATTTATTCCCAACAGTCTGTTCTCTTCATTTCGTAGCGTTTCTCTTGGCTGCTCTGCTTCCAGTATGTGTATGTGGATGTTAGATTTTTTGTCCAATCAGATTTCAGCCTCTATGTGTTGCCATGTCAATCTAATCTGCCCAGGGCCTTCAGAATCAGTAGTGCTGGCCCATGGAGCTTCAACTATATTAGCAATGGGACTGTTTCTTTACCCAATCAGATTTCAAATTCTCCTCCCAGGACCATCTAGCTGACCACAATGACGTCAGCATTTTTACATCCTCTGATTGGTCGGTCAGAGCTAAACTGTCACAGCCAAGTTCGACTAGCAAAACACGTCTGTAGCGATCTGCACACATTAATACATTTGAGTTAGAATTTTTTACGTCCACAATGGCTGATGGAGGAGGAGAAATTGACTTGGTCCCGGACACACTTAAAAATCCATTTTCAAGGCGGACTTTTCCAGAAAAGCTAGACATCGTGAGGAGAGGTCGCCAACCCCGATAATTGCGAAGTGATAGTAGTGGTATTAAGAGGTTGATTAAGTCCAGTAAATCCCCACTAAAGGCCCAGGTACCAAATGCACGGCCCGCCACTGAGAATAGCACACTGTAGGAACTACAAGTTACGGTAGCTCTAATCATGTGGTACTCTACGGTCGAGATGTAGTTTTTTTCCTGTGCAAATATCCTTTTTGGTGATGTCATCAAAAACACAAACATGTTCATTTTCAAGGGGTGTCAGAGCTTAAAGGTGTAACATTGGTTGGGGAAACTTTCTGTGGACAGAATGTTTAGTTTTGTTATCTCTGGTGTATTTCCCAAAAGGGTCCACGATGAGGAAACTTGTGCAAAAAACATGATGAGTTAGGTGTGGGCTGAGTGGAAGATTTCATCATAATTTTGTAGTAAATTAATTGTGCAATTTTGGTTAACTGCTTAATTTTCATTTTATAATGCCAGTCGGTTGTCTATCTTTAGGACTTTTCCCACTTTGGTATTGTCTTTATCATTGCCCCCCTCAGCGTGGGGCCATGCATTGTGAAAGATCAATCTGAAATATTTTTAAGACTTAAGGCCTTAAAACCCAGGCATACTAAGTTAAGAATTCAAATAAACAAATTAAAATCAACTAAACAAAACAAAAAACACCAGCTACTGACAAAACATCGTCAATAATAGCATGACCGGGACACAGCTAGCCTCAGATATACAGATACAGCATCTGTTTTGGAAAAAGAATGTTTTGACACAGACGCACCACTTTTGAAATATTCTTCTACAAAAATGTCACAATAGTAAATGATGACTCATCATATCTAAAGACTAGCTGTAAGTGTTTCATATTGTTATCCCACAGGGTGTGGTTTTATTCACATTGTACACAAGCATTACATTCAAAAATGTAGATCAAAGATTGTAAAGCCTAAATATACTAAATACAACCGCTGTTGCATTATTTCAGTTCTTCTTCTTGGCCTTGCCTGATGTGTTTACAGCCTTGGAGGTGGAAATGTATGTGGGGGACTGCAGCATGGTGAGCAGCAGCAGCAAAGGCACCACAAGGTACGGAGCATAAATGGACACCAGGAGCCAGCGCTCCTCTGAGGTCTGGGGGCCAGGGTGAGGTTTCATAGGGAAAGGAGAGAAGAGGATGTGGGCCAGGATTGGGACCAGCGTGGTGGCTACATGTGTGGAATAAACAATTGCAGGGGTCCGTATCCACTTACAGCCACCTGAAGGACAAAACACAATGGATTATCAGGAGATCTTCCAGGCAACATGAACACATGAACTAATGATAAAGTACTGATGGGGATTTAATGTCATTTGTTTTACCAGAGGCAGCCACCAACAAGAAAACACATTTTCACAGCCACTTTCCTGTCATAACCATTACTTGCAGTGTAATATGTCTTCCACTTTGCACTATTTATTTATATACTATTGCTACCTGCACGTCTGGTTAAATGCTAACGGCATTTCATTGGCGGTGTACCTGTACTTTGAACGATGACAATAAAGTTGAATTAAACCTAATATGCAAGTGATATTCATTGTCAATTAGTTTCTTGGGTATTTGGATGAATATTGTTCATATCAGTGTGTTGTATTATGTGTATTATATATTTCTGAGTGTAGAGTGCATTTATTTTGTTATATGGGTATATTATGTAACTCTGTGTGGAAGTTTTCAAGTATTACGCATGTATGACTGTATTCTTAATAAATGGCTGGAAAATTTGTCCATTTGTTTGTACTATGCACATACATCTTTGTACATCTGTAAAATGCAGACTAGTGTATTGCATTGACAGTGTGACATGCGCATATTGAAATGAAGTCTGACGTCTAGCCACTAGAGGTCAGCATTGAGCCGTTTACGGAACAGCACATTTCACTTCACGCAAGTTCTCTGACACTCTAAACCTGATTAGAACAAAATCTCGTTAATAACGGCATGTTTACTGTAAAAATAGCTATGTTGTATTCTAGTTGATTTGTATGAATTAATCATTTTCTACTTTAACTGACCTTTGAGAAAAGCGTATGCTGCGACGGGAAAGAATGGCAGCTGAAACACAGCCTCGCAGAAAATAAAGGATTTGAACCAGAGTGGAGGATCCAGGACCATCGGGTCTTTGAACTCTTCTGCGTACCACTCCAGAAGATCTCTCAGCTGGAGAAACAAGACATTCAACGTGAAGAAAAACAACAAAAATACTTTTATGACCTCTCTTCATAGACGAAGTGTCGCTGGTACTTACCGCCTGTGGGTACACATGTCCAGGCAGAAGGCCCTGTAAGTCAATAAATATTGTGATCGGAATGTGAGATGCAAAATAGAAAAAAAAGATTATTTCTAATAGTCTGGTGCACATTCTGTTTGACTCAATCAGTGTGAATGACACAGAAAACAGGAAGGAAGTTTCCAGCTCCCTGGATGTCGTAGAAACTCGTGTTTCCAGAATGAATCCCATTGGTTTACAGAGTGAAGAGGGGCGTTCCTGAACGCACCCTGGGACACAGGAGAGAACCTGCTGGTGCTTTTAGGGACTCCTCATAAACTTCGGACGTCCTTCTTTGACGTCTTCTTTCAAAAAGGAGGGGTGGCCAATTATTTTTCCTAGGGGGTCACATGAGAAGCACAGAATGTTGCCAGGGGCCAAACAAATTTTCACAACCCATATCTTTAAATTTACCACTTGATTAAATTATAGAAAACCCACTATGCACTTTCTCTTGTTCAAGCTATCTTCATCCCGCTCTCGTCACTCTCTTGTTGTTGACCGTCATCACTCCTTGTTGTCTTGTCTTTGAATCCAAATGGTCCAAAGCTTGGATGATTCCGTTTTGACATTCTGACTATCCACAAAGCACCCAAAATACTGAAAAAAAACACTGTATTTTTAATTGTCGAGTTCATTCAAATACCGCGCCGACTCGGTGATGAGGAGTTCAGGTGCCTCCGTAAATCTAGTGGTTTGAGTGGAAGGCCTCTCTGGCCGCAGGAGTAGACACAGAATTATGTTAATTAATGGAAACAGATCGGAAAATGGAATGTAATGAGCGAATAAACACACAAAATTGACATATTAATATTATTATTTTTTATTTCAGGTACCTTAATGTATGAAAAATAAAATATAATCTGTAGTAGAAATGTGACCATTTTTTTCGAGCTCCCATAAACGGCTCAGGGGAGGCTTTTAGGGGAGCTCGTGTCCTTTTCAGGGGAGCCGAGGTCTCTTTAGCTCCTCCATAATTTGAACTGTTTCTATTTCATGGCATTTTCTAACAATTTTATCGATAACTGCGACCACCATTTCTTCTACTGTCCAAATTTTTGGTTCGCTGGTGTGAATATCCAATTGGAGTCATCTTTTTGGTTGTCTAGTTCATTTGGGCCAGAACTCAATGAGAAGCCTCGCATGAGCAACGTCATGCATAACGATTCTGGAGTCAAAGTGACGTTTGACATATCATTAACTTTAACTCTGCCTATTTAAAACTGACTCACAGATATCTGAAATTGTTATTTAGGATGTGTGACGAGTCGAATGTCTGTGTCAGTGAAGTCATTGCACATAGTTATTGGATATAGCTAACTGTCCTTGTGGCTAGTCAAAATGACGTAGATATCTTGAATGAAAAGTATGACCAGTCAAAATGTAATTACAACGAGTCAAAATGTAATTACAACGAGTCAAAATTCATCTGTTGATATCTGGAATGTTAATTCTTGATGGTCAAACTAAGTCATTAAATGTTAAAACGGCTTGCCATATGATGCCATGACCTCAAATATCACTCACGTTAATCAATTATGTCAGGAGGAAGCATACTCAAGACACACCAGCGTTTCACAATAAAAGCTGATTTAGGTCATTTCATTTCATTTGATTTTTTTTTTTAAATGGAGTGGTTTGTCTTCAACCTTGCGTGCCAGACAGAACAATCATGCCAAGGTTTTAATGTTACATATTTCTATGTAATATTAATAAACATAATCTACTATGTGTAATCAGAAATAGTCAATAGAACAGAGAGAGAGTCACGTTGTCAACTTTAGGTAAAGGAACTCGCTTATGTGGGCTAAAATATATGTAAAAAACGAGCAAACAAGACTAATTATTTTAATAATACAGTTTCACAATTTATACATTAACAGTAATACAATCACAAATGTAAACTTATAAATACAGATTTTATAAAGTAATTTTTACCATCCACGATAGAACAACAGAATTATCTATGCACCTTTTATCTGTGTCATTCCTGGCCCATGTTGCCATCTTTAGATTTTTGTGGGGATTTTCTCATAGAAGTTAACAGCCTTGGCTTGTTTCAGGATGAGGTTGTGTTGTGATACTTCATAGACACAATGGATGATGTGGTGTGCGTCTTTCAGTCAAAACACTCCAAATCTTTGCCCAGAGAAAGAAAATTCCTCAAGCTGCTGTGCAGTGAGAGTCTGATTTTGTGAACATTCTCGTGTGAAGATGTAAGTTATAATTTACCCCTCAGATTACAGTAGAACTAACATTATGAGTCATAAACGTCGCAGTGAAAATATAACATTAAACCGTAATTGACCATAACATCGGAACAACCCATTTCAATTCTTTTTGACAGTTCATTTATAAATACAAAAAAAGCAGGAAATAATCAAATCTATATGTTAATCTGATGTGAAAGTGAAAGTTTACTAAGATACTGACATTAACCTCCAAGGTGACGCTGGCTGTTGTGAGACATCAGTGTCTTCATTCAACAGAAGCTCTGAGTTTTCGACATTCACGTAATCCTGTACGGAGGGAAACAAAATGAGCAAAATGTTGTTGTTGTGATTGTTCTGTTCTTATCATTATGAAATGATGGATCAGACCGTTTCTTACCGCATCATCTTCCACAATGTTATCCAGCATCTGCACAATGTCGTTGAATGAGGGTCTCATCGTGTACGGCTCCTGCCAACAATCTCTCATGATGTGAAGTCTGTGTGGTTTGAAATCCACAAGAGGAAGTGCAATCAGTCAAGATATTAGCACTGGTAGATGTGGATGTTCAAGCCGGTTAAGATCAAATTGTACATAAATTGCATTTCTCATGACCATATTCCAAGACTAGATTGATGCTTCTTATGCTCCTGACAGCAGTTGCTTCACTTTTATTTCATGACCCAATGAATATTCTCTCAAAGCCTATATTCATCCTTACCACTGCAAACCTAATTGGTAACTGAGCACACTTTAAGGTAAATAATCAAATATACCACACTGAAAAGGCTTAGAAAAAAAAATCATAGTTATATGATTACAATTTTAAAAAATACTAATGCTTTCTTGGTCAAGCTATGGAATTTTAAATATGCTTAAAATGTGACTTTCCTCCAGATATCAAGGTTCTCATTTCATACACATTTCCACAGAATGCATCCTGATATATTTTAATCTTTGGAAACTTTGTGGTTAAAGCTGCCTAATCAAAATGTTTCATAACAGTGAACTCTTCACCACCTTTTTTGCCAAAGTATTATTACTTATTTATTTGGTAATGCATTGGTAAGTTTTAATGAGCTCCAATTCTACAATAAATACTAGAAGACAAATCAATAAATCAACAAATTAATACTATTCTAGACTTATGTATGATTTAGAATATTTGTGATAAATATACATGCAATACACTGCCAGGGTAAGTATAATTTTTTGGCAAAACAGCATAATTACTCAGCATCAACTTGTAATTAAGACAGTCTACATTGGTAATATTTTGGCTAAACTTTGTCCTATGGAGTAGGGTTAAATTTTTACTATGCATACAGTCACAAATAACTGGCCATGCTTCAGATGTAGCTTTATGATGGTTTATGACTCACATCTCTGGTCTGCAGCCATCAGGATTTGTATTTTTATGACCGAGACAGATGTGATACACCACAGCTTCTGACGTCTTCAGATCTGGGTATGGTATGGTACCTGGAAATGTCATGACAGTATTATTTTCTTCTTATTAAGATCACATAAAACATTGTGATCCACAAAAATCCCACGAATCAAACTTACCAGTTACAATTCAACATTTATCGTCCATTAAGGCAGCTGTATATCAGTCAGTTTGTAGTACAAGGCGTGGTAATAATTAAAATAAACAAGTAAAAAACATATGTATTTCCTAAACGGATATTTACAACATAGCTTAGTCATTTACAGAGAGACATGACTGTGGCATTTTGGATGTGTACTGTGATTAATTGCTGTTATTTTGCAAATTTTCATGCTTTCGGATTCGCAGTAATTCTGTCCTTGTCCATGGTCATTATCTTGCTAAAGATTGACATAATGTCACAATGTATTTCAGTAAGTCTGGATAAGCTACCTTTAAGATACAGGATATGTTATTTTACCTAACAACTGATTCTTTATGTAGATATTACGGCTGCAGACCTGTGCGTTCTAAGACTATCCGCTATAAGGCTATTTTGATTTATGCTAATGAGGATGTGTGAGTCCTCGTCTGTGATTGGCTGATTCTGTGCTAGTATCCGCCTCCTTCCTCTTGCGCGAGGACCCTGATTGGAGTAGCACCGAGTCCAGCCAATCCGATCCAACGACACCAATCTGGTGGCTCGCGCGTTTTGAACCCTATAAAGCTCAGCACGCGGGGCGGCTACACTTGTCGGTTTGCTGGTTTGTTATTGTGTCTCTCGTCGTAATGTCAGACTTTTTGTCTCTTATTGCTTCGTGCTGGTAATATACTGGTGTTGTTGCCCGGGGACTGGGCCAGGATTAGTATTAAAACACAGACACTGCTTGCACACACTCATTGGACATTTTATGTTCAGAAACAGGAGGATTTGGAGTTCTGATTTTGGTTTTGAATTAAATTAACGTTAAATGTGAGGGTTCATTTTCAGCTTTGGTTTCTTTAGAGCATAAAACTCAATTTAAGGGTCCTCTTTTGGTTACATTTATTTATTTTGCAGATTTAAAGAGCATCCATTTGCCCTTTTCCTTTGTTCTTTTGCCTCCCCTTACCTTGTTGTAACCCTTGATTGAACTCTTGGCAATAAAAAACGTTATTTTCATACCAAAATAATGTGGTTAATGCTGCTTCAGTTTTCCCCTACAGGCTGGGTTAGAATAACAGCTACGAGGTTATTTTTTGTTTGTCTTTGATGGATTTTTACAGCTGGGTGGGACTTGGTTTGATTTGAATTCATGACCTGAAGACCACAATCCCAGATCCAGATCAGTAATATTTGGTGTATGAAATTATATGACACCACCACTAATGTGTCTCTAAAGCACAGAATAAATCCAGCAGAGTAAATCGGCACAGTTGTGGGTTTCTAGTACTTATGTGTGCCGCACTGGTGCGACCACATGATAAAAGATAAATATAAATAAAATCCAATGTAAACACATCATCGTGCATTCTTCTTTTCAACTCACCGAACGTCTGCATCTCCCACAGTACAATGCCAAAGGCCCACACGTCCCCCTTGAAGCTGTAATAGTTGCTTTTGAAGTACTCCGGAGGGTACCAGCGTAGAGGCACACGGTGCTGTGTGTGTATGACAAATAGGAGTTGAGACATGGAGCTTATCTCTCCCTGACACGATGGATAATTTTGCATAAATGGAATATTATCATCATTATTGGGAACATCATCTAGAGTGCAGTGTAGATTTTCATACATCTTCACAAAGGAATGTGTGTGTGTGTCTGTGTGTGTGTGTGTGTGGACAGGCTCTGACCCGTGGGTTTTTCCGGTGGCTGCTGTGGCGACTTGTCACTCGAGTTAAGTCCCTGGCCAGGCCAAACTCGGCCACTTTCACCTCCCAGGGAAACCTTCCGACCATGATGTTCCTCAGAGCCAAGTCACAGTGGACCACCTGTAGGGACCAATCAGCAGTAAGCATCAACACGTATGATTAGCTTCCACTCGGTACCATACATTTCAACGGGAGTGTGTGTGTGTAGCGTTACCATTTTGGAGCGCAGATGCTGCATGGCCAGGGCGATGTGGTAGGAGGCGATGGTGAGCAGACTCTGGTGCTCGGGGTCTGCGCTCAGATTGCCTTTGTTTGTCTGGAGGAAGGTCCTCAGAGTGCCGTAGCTCACGTACTCCATGATCAGTATGTACGGCTCTGCACAAAGCACAAAGAGAAGCACAGGAACACAACGATCACCGTATAAATGAGGACGAAGGCACAAACTTTTACTTCAGGACAGGACAGGGGCTGTTCACAGGAACTGTATGACTATAAACGGGGGTAACGGTACACACTTTCACTTTTTTCCATGTCTTTGTCTAGATCAGCAACTGTGTGACCAGACAGGCCTCGTCCTGATCCCAGGGTGTTAACGTGTAGACCACATGAAGGCCACGGATGCAGATTATAAGTATGAATGTGGACGTGTCTCTCACCCTCAGAGGTGTTCCAGTCCACTAAGTGGAGGATGTTCTTATGGTGCACCAGTTTCCTCATGATGGAAACCTCAGTGTTCACACGCTTTGGACGGACACCTCACGGTGGAAAGAAAACAAAACAAAATCAAAACAACGCCAAACGGAATGAAATAAAGACTTCATTTTATTTATTTTTTATTTTTGTATGGAAGGAGAAGTGAGTTTGTTTGTGGAGCAGATCTGGAGGTCCTGGAAATATTTTTTAGCGAGACCTCTGATTATCAGGAACCCTAAACGTCCCAGAGTAGACTCCCTCCAAGACTGCCTGTAGTCTCTTCATCCTAAATCCTAACAACTCTAATACATCACGGTGAACTCAGAGTGTTTTTGGACCTGGTCTATCGATCCTTTTATCTATGACCACAGTGTGTCAATCATGCACCTTCCTTGCTGATCTTGCAGGTAAATATGTTGTGGCCCTTGCACGTCCCTTTGGTCATCCTGGCCTGGTAGAACACGCCCTCCTTTCCAGCCTTGATCAGCTGCAGCAGGTTCAGGTCTGACTTGGTGAAATGTGGACTCTTGCGTTAAAAACCAGAGAATAATTAGAAGAGAAGAGAAGAGAGGAGCAAGACAGCAGCTTTGTGGTCCCAAGATGCAGATGTGATCATAGTTATGAGGCACACAGCATGCAGTATGCAGTCATTTATACGGCCTTGTTTACGTGGTTTCCTGTCCTGTATTGCAACAGGAAACAAACACTCCTACAATAGGTCAAATGGGAGAGACCATGAATCGGGTGCAGCTCAGCATCATGTGGTGGTTTCAGTGTATCTGCAGTACCTGCTGCAGGCCTTTCCACAGCTTCCGGGAGGTCCGGATCATGCTACCCTGCTGCAGGGGAGTCTGTGCAGAGATCTCTTCCTCCTCATCCTCTTCCTCTTTGATTGTCAGAGACACAGAGCTGTCAGCGGCTTCCTGCTGAGGAGCAGCATCAAGCAACAAGCGGTTCCCCCGCAGCTCCCAAAGGGTTCGAACCAAAGAGCGATACCTGAAGGAGGACATTCACACAAAGCAAATCAGAAAATGAACGGCGTTTCATTAGTCACCGTTTAAAGATGTGGACTTTTGTGGAAATCCTTAACCTATCCTCAACATCTTACAGAATAAGATTCAACCACTGATAGACATTTACCAGATAAAACAACTGAATAGGCATCATGACAAGTTTTCACAACAAACAAAAAGAGAAATTCTTGTGATTGTCATGAACAATACTGCTGTCAGAAATGTGTATTTTTGGGATATGTACCCGCTGTAAATACTGTTCATCTATTCTATCTTAGCTTATTACTATTCTCTATGTCACGCTTTTTCACTTGTTTGAATGTTTTCATGTTTTTTGTGATCTGTTTTTATTGATGTTTCAAGTTTACATAATCCTGTTTACATAATATCCCCATTCCCTCCCCCTCCCACAGCTCGATCTTTTTTAAAGCGTGAGTCATATAATTATAATGACAATATTAACAATAGGAACATTCTTCTTCATCATCCTTGTCATTATATACAGAGTGATAATGATATCATTCTTCATAATAATAATATCATTTATCACCCTCACCATTGTATATAACTCTATATACAATAGTATTTACATATGTGATCATCATCATCATCATCCTCATGTAGTATTAATAACATTACCATTAGTACCACCCTTCATAGTCTTCATCATATACGGATGATAATGATAAACTTCATTTCTATTGTAAATTTGTCATCATCTCATCATTACATATGGGTAATAATGTAATTAATTACCACAGTAATAATTACAGTAATATATACGATAACAATATTAACAATTGTTATGTTATTCATCATCATCCTAGTCAAGTAACACATTCACACTCACACACACGGGTCAATATATACAGTACGTACACAGGGACTCTGAGTAGAGACTAAAACCCTGATCAGTAACAGATCTCGCCCTGTCTTTCGATCTGAACACAAACCTACCTGTAACTATGCATGGAGGCTGTTACATTTTATCTTGAAGCCTTTTTGTGTTTTTATGTTAAACCTTGTGCCTGAAATGCGCCGTACAAATAAACTTGCCTTGCCTTGCTCGGTACAACTGACCTGTGATCAAATTTGGCACATATCAGATATGGATGTATATATTGTATTACGAGCATCCTAAGTAGTAAAAAAAAACAACAACCCCACATGTAATGAAAAAGTCATAAATCTATCTTGGCCGACATTTATGAGTGAAAAATCCAGATATCCAATCCAGGTATCTAATCCAGATATCCAATCCAGGTTTCTAATCCAGATATCTAATCCAGATATCCAATCCAGGTATCTAATCCAGTCATCCTGTGTTGGACATCTATCATCCAAACACACAGGTTGGACTTTCCTTACATTCCATCTTATATGTCATAAAATGTGCCCACATATGAAAGATGTAACACCGATCGTTGCTCCGGTAAGAGCCCTAATCCATCTTCTCTCCTGTAACGCATCATTAAATCATTGTGGACGTTTAAAAATGCTAAAAAAAAAAAAAAGCAGCATCAGTATTTATGTCTCATTTGCATCGGTCACAGTTTTCATCTTTTCTGCTTCTATTTTGTTTTCTAGGGAGCAAAGAAGGTATCAGATATGAGTCAGCATCCCGTATGGAGATTTATTTTAATGGTGTTAAGTTTGGCCTAAATATCAAATTATCTGCAATATATTGGACAATTAATTGAGTTTTGGGGGTCCAAAGTGCTGTATCAATGCTAAAGGATGACGGGGAAAAAGGGATGATGTTTGGATTTGTTTAGCCTCATCTTGTGTTTTCAGCCGATGAGATGCTTTATCTTACTCATTTTAGAATGAAATAATAAATAAAATCATAATAAGAATCTGAAAAACAAATAAGAAGGCTTGGTGCAGTTTTCATTTCTGACCTTCTGAACCAAATGGCCCACACGGTGATGAAAAGCAGGATGATGAAGCCGAGACCTCCACTCAGGGTGTAGATGATCAGGTACAGTTTCCTGTCTGTGGGACATGATAATGCAACATGTGGTCCATCATTCACAATAATCAGCTGATGGATGTGTTTCTATGGGAAGCGTGTGAGGCCCTCACCTGAACAGGTCATCTCCTCTGAGGTCGAATTAGCAAACATTGGGCCATCTGCTGCAAAAAATGGGAACATAATGAATCATGTTCAGTCACGATACACGATCATTACCTTCAAAACATCATCGCTTCTGAGGAGTCAAAAAAAATATCAATAACTTAAGCTTTACTGATGTTACCACAAATAAATCTTAGGTGACTGTGACAACATTTATGACAAGAAATCCACTAAAAATCAATAAGGATCCCATTGAACCGTGACAAAAACGGCAAAGTAATTTAAAAGCGCTAGTCTGTCGTATTGTGCTATTTGTGAATCACTTTGTATTGATTATTCTGGAAAGATGCCATATAAATAAAACTTAAACGTTGCCAATGTGTCTGTGTGACGAAGAGCTAAACACTGACTTAGCTGCGGCATCAATGTAATGGGACAATATAGCTGTATCTGTTCCAAGAGACATAAAATAATCCAGCGTTTGACACCAGATGAGGCAGTGCCTTTCTTTTAGACGCTCTGAAGCACAACCACCCCCCTTC